>WBMV01000050.1:55148-100098 GCA_013396655.1 Campylorhamphus procurvoides
TCAGCTACAGGCACTGGGACATGGGGAGGGATGTGGGTATCAGCTACAGGCACTGGGACATGGAGAGGGATGTGACTGGGGGTGTCAGCTACAGAAGAGCCCAGAGAGGGCTGCAGGGGCAGGACTGGCAGGCTCAAGGCTGTATTTGTTGTCAGAGCTGTGGGGCAATGCCTCCCACCTGGGGGTGACAGTGTCCACCAGCCACACACCAATCCCCACGTTTCTGCAGGAGCTTTGGGCAGCCAACACCAGACTTGGCATCCCAGGAGGTGTTTGTTTTGCCTTCCTCTGCTCGATTTGTCCCTCTCCAAACTGCTTGGGAAAATGGCTTTCCCCAGCCCACAGGGGTCACCTTGCTGCAGAACTCGAACCCCTGCCCAGGCACGGTAGTTTTCTTTGCTGTTCAAAATATCCCAAGAGCTCCGGGCTGAGTGCACAACAGCAGCATTAATAAATAATAAAAGACATCAATAGTTCTGGGGGATTTTAGAGCCACTCCTGTCTTGAGCTCTCAAAACCTTTCACAAATGTTAATTTGTGGAGCCCTATAGATGCTCTTGCCAGAGTGTTTGAGAGTCGAGATGAGAGCTGGGACATGAAGGAGAGCAGGAACCAGATCGTAGCCACCCTGCCCCAGGTCAGGAGCCTTTTGGGATGTACAGGCATCCAGGGATGCTGCTTTTGCTCCCGGAGTTTTGTATGCATAGCACCATTTTGGTTGGATAGAAATGAAATCAGGGAGGCTCCTTCCCCAGGTGGACATTTTTTCTGGCAACCTTTGATGTAAATAGCTCAGAGAAGTGGCTACAGCCAGTGTGGAACACTTATATGGCTCTACAGAAAGGCTTCCCAAGTCCCTGGGTAAGAGGGACAAAGGGGAATCCAGCTGGTTTGGGGTTTTCTCTTTGCTTTTAATCCGTTTATTTTAACCCACTTTGGTGAGAGGTGGATTCATTTGGCAAAGGTGCTGCTGCTGATCAAAGTGTCCAGAGCAGCAGATTGTGCCTGCTGAAGGCTGCAGCATCCCAAGGTCTCAGTGAGTCACAGGTGCTGCTCCTGGGTTTTCAGTGGATTGTCTGGAAGGCTGGGGAAGGCACAGCTCAGAGCCACAGACAGAGATAGAGCTAGAGAAAACAGACTCTGAGGGTGAGAGACCTGCTTAGCAAGGCAGAGCCGTGAGAAGTGATTTGGCTTCTGTGCCCGAGTGCTCTCACAGGGAGAAAACACCAGATACACAAGGGCTGCTGAATCTCAGGAGGTGGATCAGGGTGAGCATCCCTGCCTGGTAAAGGGAAGCAAAGAAAGTCCAACAGGGCTTGTGATTTTGGCAGTGGGAACAGTGAGCCTTGGGGACAAATCACCCACAGCAGAGGCTGCTTTGTCTCAAATGCTCTAATAGGCCCTCTTTTGAGATAGGTCATAATCAACACAAGTCATTAATCTTAATGCTGGGGTAATTAAGCTTAATGCAGGGTCACTGAGTGAAAATGAATGGTCTGGGACATACAGGAAGTCAGATGGGATAATTCTTTGTGGCCTTCCAGTATACAAACAAGCTTTGTAGTCCTCCCATGAGCCCAGAGGCTGGCTGTGTTTTACTGTGAAAAGATGTGGGTTTATGAACACCAGAGACCCGTCCAAGGCTGCTTTCACAGGAGCTGGAGGGTGTTGCTGCTCTGGAAATGACACTGGAGTTGTTTCAAATGTTGGCAGACCTGCTCCCCTTTCCTTTCTGCATCCAGAACTCTGCAGGATGTGAAGAGTTGGGGTCCAAAGCTGCAGAAAGGGCTGCCTGGCCCCAAAAGCATCGGGGTGATGCCCGGCTGGGCCCAGGGTTTCGGAGGGGGCTGTGTGGGGTGGGGTGGGCAGTGCCACCCGTGTGCCCAGCAGGGGCTGCCCCCCAAAAGGTCAGGCAGACCCATTTCCAGCAGGAGGGATGTCCAGGGCAGAGGTGTCCCCTGAGCAGGCAGGGAGGCAGTGCTGGGGCAGGGGACAGGAGTGGCTGTCTCTGCACTGGAAATATCACTGTCCATCCCCTCTCTCCTCTGCCCCTGCCCACCCAGCCCTCCACGGCCCCGGCAGAAAAACCTCTTGGCATTAGCGAGAGAAATGCTTCTCCTTCTGCCTTTGCATTCTCTTTTGCAGCTGTGTTCTTCCTGATTGTATAGCCACATAGAGACTTTATTTTATTTTTTGCATCACCACTAGTTTCAGCCACATTAGTTGGGTGACAGAAGGGAGGAAATGTGGATATGCTGTTCTCCCCAAATCTGGAGCAGTGCAGGCTTGGCTTCTCATCTGGAAGCCGGAGCTGTGTTTAACAATACAGCACCCACCCAGCATGAAATTGTGATGGCTCACGCTCTGCCCTAGGTCCTTGGGTTATCCTTGGCTGACACTGAATGAAAGGACACGCTGTGTGGGACGCAGTAAATCCCCAACCTGCTGTCCCAGAGACAAGTCTTCCCAACACACCACGCTGACACATGAGATTAGTGGCTGAGGTGCCCTCAGTGCCAGGGGCAGAAATGGGTCAGCTCCCATTTGGAGAGCTCTCTACTTGAAGGGAGCAGCGAGGCAGCCAGGAGAAATGAAAGGGCAAAAGCCCCGTGTTCTCTGCCTCGAGCCCTGCTGAGATCCACAGGCACTGAGAGCTCAGCAGCTGAACAGGACCCTTTGTGTGGTGGGTATTGGCTTTGGGAATGGCATTTCATTAGAAATTGGGTAAAACAATTAAGAAACGGTGCAGCTTAGGAGCTACATGTAGCAAGTGTGGAACTCCCTGCTACCACCAAAGTCCCTGAGCTTATATAATACATATCAGCCAAGAATTTGATTATTAATTAATATTTGGTGATTTGATCATATTGTGAACTTTTCAAATGCAATACCAGTGTCCCCAGTGCTTCTGATAACTGAGCACAGCAACAGCACAAATCTCAGATCCCTTCCCCTTTCCCTCTTCCCTTTGCCCTAATCAAATCCTTTATTCATGCTTTTTCTGACATACCAGGTTTTCTGGCTTGGTTCAGCAGTGACTAAGTAGCTGTACAGTAACCAAACAGTGCTGTCTTTGTTCTGGCAGAGTGGAGAAATGAGCTGTACAATCCTGAGGTGAGGGAGCTCACAGTGAGAAGGGAGCCAGGCACTCACACTGTTGTACTCCGGCACGAGCTGGGCTGCATTTCCCAGTTCTGTGTAGAAAGAGAGCAAAGAAAGAAAACAAACTCATTTGGTTTTGTTTTGCCACCTCTGAAATGACCCAAATGCCATCAAAGCTGCCGGTGCTGTGGTGGTTAAAGGGGTGCTGCTCCTCTGCTCTCATAGGTTTGCTTTGTTTCCTGCACTGGCTCCCCCCTGTCTGTTCTCTCTCCCACGCTGCACATGCTCATCCTGCCAGGCAGGAGCACGAGGAGTCTGATCATGTTCTGTCTCCTGTGTAACATCATGTCTTCAGCTGGTACTTTGGGCAGCAAATCATCCCCAGAGCTGCACTTTGCTTAGGACAGCCTCCTCTGCTGCTTTTCTCATGTAGGTCCCTCCAAAGACAGCCCAGCTATACAGATATGCTGTAGGAGACCTTAACTTCATCTCTTCCTGGGTGTTTTCCAGCAAATCCTATTAATTCATCATCCTTGTAGAAAGCAAAGAGGAAATATAAAGTGTTAACCCTCCTGCCTGAATCCTCAGGGTAAACGGGCACAGCCTGTGAGCTTTCTGTGGGGTTTGGGATGCCCCTGCTCTGCCTGTGCCTCTGGGCTGGCCACAGTACCTCTGTTTGGAAAGGGACAGGTCATCTGCCACAAGGGTGTGACTGTGCAAGGTGCAGGGGAAACAGAGAAGGAAACAGACTGGAACTGGGGACAAACCCCAGCCCCTCCCTGGAGCTCTGCAGCGTCGTGCTGAGCTGGGGAGCAAAGCTCTGGGTTATTGTGGGGAGCCCTGCCAAAGCTCCCCAGCCATTCCAGGCATGCAGGGAGGGGATGCAGGGCAGGTGGAGGCCAGATGTGACCTGGTTCACTTGAAGGTTTGTGCACAGACCTGGGCAGGGTTGGTTTCTCTGCTCTCTGCAGTCTGCCCCACAAACTCCTCCACAGCATGCGCCCTAAATCAATACCCCTGGGAAATCTGGTTTCTCCAGCCCTGTGCTGGTGTGCACAGCCTGCCTTGTGTCCAGGCGTGACTCTGGCCTGCTGGTGTGTGCTCTGGCACGGCCATGTGCTCAGGGCTGGCTCTGACAGCAAGGACTTCTCCCCCAAGAGCCCTGGAGCTGCTCCCCAGGAGAACATCAGAGTGGGCTGTGGAGCAGTGAGCTCAGTGGGGAGGGAGGCAGGGCCAGCCTGCAGAGGAATCAGCTGCCCCAGGAATTCCCTGAAGGCTCCTCAGGGTGCAAAGCCAGGTCCCAGAGCTGAGGGGAAGAAAGAGGCACCTGGAGAAGACGGTATTGAGTTCACAGCACTGTAGAAGGCTCAGTGTAACCAAGCCTAAAAGGAAGGATATGTTTTTCAGGCAAGAGTGGGAGGGAGAATTTGGTTTAATCTGTTTTTGGGGTAGTGTTAACCTTTTTACTGTAGTTCTTTATTCCAGGAGTTCATTGCTAAGGACTAAGAGATAGTCACTGGGGGTTCTGATGAACCAGGGTGGGGCTTGGGTAGATCCACCTCGAAGCTCTCCAGCTTTGTAAAACCCATTGCCAGATTTATCCCTTCAGGCAGCTTCAGTGGCCTTCTCTGGCCAGCCAGGCCTGGTTAAGTCAGCACCAAGCCAGAGCAGCTTCTAGCCCTCCCCAGTGAGCCCAGTGGGGAGCTGGCTGTGGTGGCCTGCAGGTGTGCAGGGACCCAGCAGTGCCTTGCAGAGGGTCCCCAGACTTCCAGCCTCTTGGGATGTGTTGCTGTAGCAAATCATGTTTCCCAGATTTTCCTTTTTTGGTGGGAGCCTCATGAAACAGGGGCCACCTCCTGCTCCTTCCCATGTCTCTGGGGTCCTCTGGGTACTGCTTTCTCCACCAGGGTGGTTTCCCAGTGTTGGTCCCCATGGGAAGAGCCATCAGTGCGGTCGTGACGCTGGAATTCATTACAAGATGACTGTGACAACTGCAGGAAATAAACAGTGGGAGCAGATGGGCCTCCAGAGACCAGAAATCCTGTTTCTCTATGAGCATCCTCAATAATTAGACACATGCAAAAAAATAAAGGAAGGAAGGAAGAAAGGACAAAATGCCGTAGGCTTGGGCCAGCCTGTGGGCAGAATTGCCTTGACACATGAGTGAGCCTTGTCTGGTGGCTGCATGTGGGGGGACCTGCAGAGCTGCACATGGATCACCTGCCCTGCTCTCTGGTTCACTGTGCTGGTGCCCACTGAGCTGTTCCATGAAGATTTCCACCCTGCCACCCCAAAGCAGAGTTATCTCTCAGGGCCTCACACTTCATCAGCTCAGTGCTGTGACCCAGTTACCTGATTTAACAGGGATGTTTTGTACTCTTTTAAGGGCACAGTTGTGAAAAGACTCTATTTGCTTCTTTGATATTGAAGCAGTGATTGAGCCCCCTTCTCCTTCCCCCTGTGCCATCCCACCCTGCCCATCTCTACATCCTGTTGTTCTGTGCTGAAATGCCTTGGCTGCAACAAGAATTTTATCCATAGGGGTGGTACTTGACAATTTGTAGAAGGCAGGAGAACTGGAGAAGGCTGTGGAAGCAATGGCCACCTAAGGCGTCAGGTCTTACTCACAGCAAACCCTCTTGACTCCCAACCTTGTCCAATCTGGCTGCCATGAGGCAGAGGGGCTGTGGATTTGTTCCCTGTCCTCCAGCTGAGGTCCCTCCTCAGTCCAGAGTGGCTGCTGCTCTTCCCCAGGGTCATGCATTGTGGTTGTGCTGGTGGAGAAGCAGAGCATGGGCTGCTCTTGGGGAACAGCACAAACAGATCAGCAGGAGAGGAGCTAAGGTTGGGGCAGGTTTTGCTCCACCAGACTGAGCTGGTGTCTTGGTGTCTTCTTTTAGGAGAGAGATCTCAGGTAGTCCTGAGAGATGTACAATGGAATGTGAGGGCTCCTGGGGCAGAAGAAGAAGGTGCTAGATGTAGGGGTGGGGTACAGGTTGGACAAGTACCTGTAAATGGGGAGCCCCAGGTGCTCAGTCAATGGTTTAGGAGACAAGTAGTTACGGCTGCTCAGAGAGTTTTCCCAGCCAGTTTGGATTTTTTTCCTAGAAGGAATACAAGAATTTGATGTGTAAACGATTGTCATGGGAAGTTTTGTGTTTCCCACAACACTTTTGAGTTGTGCTGGAAAATGAAAAACTTCAAACTGAAAACTTACTATTTATGAAAAGCCTGACCATTCTCAGGATAGGGAGTCAATCTTCCAGCCACTTCTTCTGACACTGATGGACACTTGCTGGTTTCCTGGAGGTGATATTTGTCTATTTGTCTCCCAGATGGCTGAGGCATCCAGTGACACCCTGCCTTGAGCTGAGAGTGTGCTGTCCTGGGTTTGCTCCCTGAGAAGTGGCAGATCCCCCTGAAAGCCCCTTGAATTGTGCTCCAGTCCCCACTTGGCCATAAACTCAGACACAATGCTTTAAATTAGCAGTACAAATGGCAGCTGGTTTAAGCAGTTCCTTGTCTGTAGCAGTAAATGAAAACGAAGAGCTCCAAAATATGCAAAGATGCAAAATAATCCTGGCAGGGGGTAGTTAATCAGGCATTAAAAGCCAGGACAGAGTCCAGGCAGAGATTAGACAGTTGCTCTTTAATCAAAGCAGCTGAGCTCATGTGTGCCTGCGAGTAACACTGCTTTTCAACCTGGAACTGGAGTTAGAAAAGCAAGGATTTCCTGTAATTCCACTAATACTATTATTATTTGTGCAATGATCTGGAAATATCCTCTTCAACTGTGGTCCAGGATGGGGTGCTGCCAACCCAACTGTCTGTTCCTGCAGCAGCAGCAGCAGAATGGAATGGAGAGATCCTGCCTGGCCTGGGCCATGGTGCTGCAGGAGCTGTGGGGGCACACTGCTTGTGCAGGGTGACAGCTTTGGCAGGCCTTGCTGCTGAGACCTGCTGTGTTGGCCACCGTGGGCATGGTGCTCCTCCTTACCTTCCCCCTGCCTGCCAGGGGCCAGGCTCAAAGCCACAGGTCCCAGGAGATCTGGCTCTGGGTAGTGCCCAGACCCTGCTGTGCTCACAGCCAGTCCAAGGGCTGGTGGGTGGTGTCAGACTGGGGGCTCAGTCCCACAAAGCCTGCCCTCATCCCCTGAGCTGGGGGTGATCCTGAAGTGGCCTCTGAGGCTCCACGACAAAACAGGAGTGTTGCTGCTGGGTGGCTTTAGCCAGGGCCAAACCCCCCTGAGGGTGCCAGTGAGAACCCAGAGCAGTGCCAGCTGTGTGGTGGAGCTGGGCAGATGTGGCAGGGGGGGATCAGCAGGGCAGGAGCCCCTCGCTGGCAGCACTGAGGGGGGGTTTGGGCTGTGCAGCCCAAGCACAGGGCAGTGCCAGGGGGCTGGAGCTCAGCTTTGCCCTCCTGCCTGAATGCCAACAGGCCCCCCTTCTCCCCAGGCTGCCCCTGGCACGAGTGCCTCTCACAAGGTGTCTGCTCACCAAGCATTGCTGGGCCCTCCTGGAGCCTCGCTGGGCCCTCATGGTGCTCACTGCAGCCAAACTGGTCATGGCACTGGGAGGGCTGGGAGGGCTGGGAAGGCTGGGAAGGCTGCCAGCTCTGCAAGGAACAGCACCAGGGTTGCACCCCATGTCCATCTGGCCACTGAGAAATTGCAGCTCAGGCCAGTTGGTCTTTCCTAGTGCCTGGAGAGGGTGAAGCTTTACCAAGCAAGCAGGAGTGGTAGATATGGAGCTCATTTTTGGCAGTTCTAGAAGTTTTTGTGGCTCGGGTTTTGTTCTGGGTGTGAGAGCATGTCAGACATCACAGGCTGGCTCTGTTTGTCTCTGGTCTTGGAAACCCTCTTGCCAAAACCTGGCTGCAATCTGTGCCATTTGACTTCAGGCCTCTCTGTTTCTGTGATGGACCATTTGAGCAGTGGTGTTTGAAGGAGCTTTGCCCGTTGGTTGCTCCACGACACTTCAAGGAGCAGAGAAATAAAGCAACTCCTTTGGTTTCCTCCAAGGGTCCTCTGGTGGCAGTGACAGCTGGCTTGAGAGGGCAGGTACAAGCCCACCTGCTTCCCAGTTTTTTAACTAAACTACAAATATTTCCCTGCTTATTCAGCATGGCCTGTCTTTGTCCTAGCAGAAGGATGTGTACCAGGGATGTTTCTCATTTTTCAGGATGAGAGAGGCTTTTCTCCATCCTCACATTACCCAGCCCTAAGAATTGCTTGTCAGGCACTGTCTGCAGGTGGGTAGTGAGTGACTCCTTAGCTGTCCTGGCACTCTTTTGTAAGTTTTTTCCTTGCTGTTAGTCATCCTCTCCACTTTCCAGCTACAATATTGCTGTATATTGTGGGCCATATGGAGTGCTAAAAGGAAATAAACCCTCTGGGAATTGGCCCATGCACATGTAACTCCATTGATCTTCAAATTCAACAATAAATAAAAGGAGGCAAATTCATTTGCAAGGAGAGCACCTTGCTGCTTTTCCTTGCTAAAAGGCTGTGAAGTAAGGAGTGCAGATGTGCAGACAGATGAGTTTGCTGCTGGGCAAAGCAGGGAGACAGAGTGATCTGCAGGTGATGTGCTGACCCCCTGCCCCTCTCAGTGCTGATGGGCTGCAGTCCCTGCTCCTTGGTCATTGATGGTGTTGCCATCAGGACTGCCAGCCCTAGAAATGGCCCTTCTGGGTTGATTTCTGCTGGGTTAGGAGGAAAACAGGCTATAAAGGAGAATACAAGAGGGGCTGGGACAGGCAGCACAGGGCAGAGAGTGCTGAATGGAAGCAGTGGTGGTGTTACCCACCCCGTGAGGAATGATGGGCTGCCAGCCCTGGTAAGAGCTACCACTGGATCAGCACCATCCCTATTTCTAACTGCCTCCAGCAGTGTCCCAGCAGCCTGCCTGGACTGGGCTGTGCTCAAGGCCTGCCCTGATGTTTCTGCCATGGGGGAAAAGAGGAATTCCTGTGCTGGCCCGGGAGCTGCAGGGCATTCCCAGAGCATCCTGCTTTGCTCACTGCCTTTTCCAACGCTTCTGTCTGTGTGAAATGAGAGCCCTTCCAAAATTTCCAAACAATTAAAGCTCCTGGAAGGCAGGCCTGGGTTGTCTTTCAAGAAGGGAGGCTGCCTGCAAAGTTAGCAGTGCCTGTGTTGAGCTGTGCAGCAATGCTTGGAGCAGTTTGCCCTCCCCTGGCCAGTTGGAGCTTGCAGCTCCTGCTCTCCAGTGCTGCCACAGGGATTTTCCTCAGCTCAGGTGGATTTGGACTCAGGATTAGCACTGTGCCCCTTGCTTGCATCTCTAGTCCATCCCCAGGATAATGTGTGTGAAAGGGAGAGCAGGGGGTTGCTGGAGCAGAGCACACTCAGGGAATGTGCCCTGAGCTCCCTTCTCCAGCAGCACCTGCCTCCCTGCAGGCAGTGTTGGCTTCCTGGGGATTCCATGGCCTGTTCTGCATTTCATGGTTTGGTCACTTGTTTGTGGTTTGTTGAGACTGGTGTGTAAGCTCCAAAACACCCCGAGCTGCCACGCTTCAGTGGGAGCATCTGACAAGTGTCTGCAGGCTGGAACACATCAGACACAGACTCTGTGGCCATGTCTGCTGCTTTCATAACCACAGGGGAAACGGGCTCAGGTTGTGCTGGGGAAGGGGGGTCACCTTGGACAGGAGGCAGAAGTTCCTCTCTGGAAGGGTGGTGAGGCGTTGGGACAGGTGCCCAGGGAAGTGGGGGGGTCACCTTGGACAGGAGGCAGAAGTTCCTCTCTGAAAGGGTGGTGAGGCACTGGGACAGGTGCCCAGGGAAGTGGGGGGGTCACTGGAGCTGTTCAAAGCAGAGCAGACATGGCATTTCATGAGATGGGTTAGTGGGTCTGATGGGGTTTGGTCAAGGGTTGGACTGAAGGTCTTGGAGGTCTTTCCCACCCTTTTTGACTGTGGTTCTGTGGTCCATGGCTCCTGTTGTGAGATCTCTCCTCCTCTCTGGGGCCAGACCCCTCGTGTGTCTCATGTTTGAGCAGCCCCACTTTGGGGTGTGCCTGTCACTGGGGTGTGCCTGTCACTGGGGTGCAGAGAGCAGGTTGGCCTGGCATGGGTGGGATCTACTGAACCACCGAGAAAAATGCAATGAAAAAAGAACACTATTTCACTTTTTGTCAAGGTTTTGCAGGGGAAAAAGAGAGTAAACACAAACTCCCAATTTCTGCACTTTTTAAAAATTTCTTTCCCCCAAAATATTTATTTCCTGAAACTCAGACTTTCAGGCATTTAGGTAGAAGGCAGACAGTGGTAGATGGGTTGATTTCTCCCCCATCTTCAGTGACATCCCAGTAACAACCAGGCCTGAGGCTCTGACACTCCTTTCCTTCACTCACCTGGCAAAAAAATCTTGTTCTAATTTGCCCTAGGAATTTGTTCAGGTTTTGTTCCCCAACATCCTCAGTAGATTCCAACCCTCAGCAGTCCCTGCAGCCCTGGCTATCTGCAGTGGCAGCAGTTCCCACCCTGGTGCCATACAGTGTCCCCCAGCCCCCCCCTGCAGAAGACAAACCCCCAAAACCTGGTCCCTGTTCCCAGTTAGCCCAGCAGCACCCAAAGCTGAGTGTCTGGGACTCAGACCAGCCCCATGTGTTGTGGCAGAAGTGTGGAAAGCCAGATGATTTCAATGACACTGTGTCCACTGGAGTCTCTGGTTTGTGGGAGGTTGGGATCATTTCCTCTTTCTCCCAGATAAAAGAAATGCAGAGTAAGAGAAGTTCCTTGGCCATTGCTGGGTGGACACTTTGAATATCTCATTTAATTTACTAGATAATGATCACATTTATAGAACAGCTTGTTTCAATTTTCTCATTATCACTAACCAAGATGATAGCTTATTTAATGCACTTCTGCACCACTTCTCAGACAGTGAGAAATGTGGAAGGGAAGTCATTCAGGGGAGCACGTGGAGCCCTCACAGGCAGGCTGAGGAGCCTCAGGTTTGCAGTGAAGGCTCCTAAGAGGGAGCTGGATGGAATGGACCAATCCTGCAGGATTTGTGCTCTGTGCACTCAGGACTCAGGTCATGCTGGAGTTCAGGGGCTCAACCAGATGCCAAAGCTTTTTCTCAGAGACAGTAAGAAGTCTGTGCTGACTGTTCCAAGACTGATCTGTTGTCTGCTGAGAGGACTGAGGCAAATGATGAATGAGATCAGAGCTGAATTTGCTCTAATACTCACACACTGTATGTAAGAGCACAGAGTGTTTCCGCTGATTCTGAGAGAAATGTAATCCTCTGCCACTGAGAAGGAAATGGGTTTGTAAGGCTGGGGAAGGAATGCATCATAATCCCAGAAGGAGTAGGCAGCAATTTCTGGCACTCGAGATCTGGCAGAATTCTGAGGCTGAAGTGGAACAGGAGCAGCATCAGCCAGTAGGTTCCAGCAACGGCAAAGGGGGTGAAGGACTCCTGTGGTCCCTTGGCTGCCCCTGGGCTCTCGTGTCTGTTTTCATATCCCTACCCATATAATGGGAGCAAGGTTAATTATCTAATGCTTTCACATGCAAGAGAGCGAGCTCTTGTGCTGATAAACCACCTCCTCCCTGCCTCAAAGTGCATGTACAGCCCTGCTGTGGGAGAGGAGGGGTCCCAGTTTCACTGTCAGCCACGGAGGAGAATCACCTGATGGCCCAGCGAGGGCTCCCAGGCTGCTCTGACATCTTCTCTTTGTTGGCCCAGTGTGACAGGCAGCAAACCAACCCACCAGCTCTCCCAATCAGAGCAGGACGAGTGTGACTGAAGGATTATATCACATGCACAACTTTAAGGAATACCACCTTTCCTGAGGGCTTATGCAGAGCCCCTAGTGTAAAGTAAAATTCCTGCTCTTATTTCTGTTGGCTTCTAAAGAAGGAGGTACCCCTGAAGTATTTAGACATGCAGCTGTCTCTGATGGTCCCTCCATAGGACCTTCTGGAGAACTCAAATGAAAAGCCAGGTGTGTTGCAGGGGGATTTGTTTTTCCAAACAGAAATTATAGGACAAGGAGAAAGGCTGTCTTTCCAAAAGCAAGGAACTCTCTGGACTCAAGTTGTGAATCAGACTGTCAGTCCTTGGATCCATTATATAAAATATGTGCTTGACCTATAGCTGTTTAGGAATCATTCTTAAAATACTCTTTCAAGTCCCAGCGTCAGAGCTCTGTCTAAAAAGCCCTTTCTGATGGGCTGTGCTGCCTTCAGCTCCTACTCACTTTATGCTAATTGCTGACAAGTCGTCATTTTCCAGTAAACCCC
This sequence comes from Campylorhamphus procurvoides, assembly GCA_013396655.1. Classification (NCBI taxonomy): domain Eukaryota; kingdom Metazoa; phylum Chordata; class Aves; order Passeriformes; family Dendrocolaptidae; genus Campylorhamphus; species Campylorhamphus procurvoides. The sequence goes on from WBMV01000050.1 coordinate 67,525, forward strand.
TCAGAACACACTTTGTGCAGATATTGATGACACAATAACTCTGGAGAAGTCACCAAGACTGGCACATGAAAAGCAAAGGCATTTCTTTTGAGATCTGACCCCTTGATGTCGTGCTTGTCTGCCTGACAACAGGCACAAATTCCATGTGTAGATGGTTGGTTTCCAACCCCAGATCACAGAATATCCACAGGATTGGCTGGGTTAGGATGGGAGTGCCTGGGCTGCAATTCCTCTCTGGATTTAGGGGAGTGAGGTGCCCAGTTCCCACTGATTTGGGGAGCAGGCACGTGCCACGTTTCCTGAGGCTCCTTTGAAGAATCCGAGCTGTTCCCTCTTGTGTTGCTCATTGCCCTCTCTCCTCCAGGCTCAGGGAGGGCTGACTGTGAGCTGTGTGATGCAGAGGGGTGGCCAAGGTGCTCTGGTGATGGATGGCATGTCACACGTGCCTGGGGCCACCACCCCGTGTGAGGAAAGAGCCCCACTGCACACAGGGCCAGGAGGGGGAGCGCCAGGAGGGGCTGCTGGCCAGACCACCTAAGCTAAGGAATAAATCCCCCAGTGCCTTTAGCCCTCCAGACACACATCTGCTGGCCAGGGGTGAGGGGGGAAATTCTACAGAGTGAGCTTGTTCCAGGAAGCTTTAGTCTTATTAGTTTTTGGAAGAAACCCAGGAAAAATTCCATTGGAAAGCTGAAAGCTATTATGGCAGGATAGCTGCTAAGTGACTCGCTATGTGCCCTGGGAGACCAGCTGTCCCAACTTTATGAAAAATTAAATAATCTGATTCTCTGGTTCTGTGTCACTGCAGGCCCACTGTAGTGTTTGCCACAAAGGGATCGTGATGCTCAACAATTGCCATCAGATTTCCGTTCTTTTTTTATGGGGAGGATGAAAGGGGAAATTATAAATAAAATGGTGAAAATGTAAAGTCTCTTATGGAGTTGCTTCTCCTTGGAGCCCAGTAAGTTGCAGAACGCTGTAGAGTTTTGAGTCCTTTCAGTTACTTTATTAGGTAACTCCTGGTATCACTTATGGATGTTTAAAGAGAGGAAAATGGAACTTCTCCCATCTGCCAATTAATTAATTGCAATCTTCAGGGCATCAGCACCACCCGTGGGCCTCTCCTTCTTCCTCTGCTTGGCACTGCAGCTGCCTGGTGTTTCTGCTGAGCCTTGAACTCAGGGATGCACTCCAGCTGCAGGGGACATTTGGTGACATCTTGTCTGGAACAAGCTGAGGAGACATTTGGGAGAGGAGATGGTGCATGAGGGGGCAGCCAGACTGGGACTTGAGCTGTGCCTCAAGGGAAGGGGCAGGTAATCAGCTCCTACAAACAGCTCAACTCATAGCGGGGCTGAACTGGTCAGGAGGTGAGGAATATGTTCCTCTTCCCTCCTTTTGTTTGGAAGGGGGAGAACTTGCCACTCTTGACAAGCTACAAGCACCTCTGGGCCCAGGGCTGGCTGTGGTTGTGGCTGGAAGAGCATGAGAGGATCCAAAAACCTGGTTTCTGTGACACTCCACTCACCTGCAGTGCAAGTGCTCCATGTCCTGCCTGGTGAAGTCATCAGGAGGGACCTGCTCAAGCCTCCCCACAGCTCCTACATCTATTCCATACCCATGAGCTTGGCCTGAGTCACCCCACTGCAGGTCCTGACAGAAAGGCTCTGTGACTCAGGAGCTCCTGGGAACAAGGTGGCTGGGATTGCTGCCTGGGAAAAGCCTCCAAAAAAGGGAGGTTTGCTTCTTGCCACCACCCTGCTGATCCTGGTCTGCTCACGAGCAGGGGTGGCCAAGGGAAAACAGGACATCTCAGAGGTGCTCTTAGGCTTAGGAAGGGAGAGGAATGAATAGAAGCAGGGAGAAAACGATGAGAACAGGGATGGAAGGAGCAAAACCAAAGCCTCTTCTGCTGTCATCCCTGTCACACAAAAGAGACTTCAGTGCTCACCACAATACTTCTGAAAGGCACACAGTGCAGCAAGGAGAGGTTGGAAGGCTTTGTTAAACACACTGATGAGCAGTGCCCGACACAAATATGATCTCTTCTGCTTCAGAAGCCAGGGCATGGTGTTAGGGGGGCAGTGCTGAGCCCCCTGTGCTGTGGGAGGGAATCCTGGGGAGGAGAGGGGCTGGGTTGGTGGCAGAAGGCAAGTCTGTGAGCATGATAGATACCATGGGCATAGTAGAGAGCCATGCTCATCCCCAGGAGGCACCTGGTGCTGCATCTGGTCAAAGGATGAGCCAGAATGGAGCTGTGGTGGCCTGAAGTGGCCATGTCCCCCGTGATGTGGGGGTGACTGGGAGGCCAGCCTGCACCTCCCAAACATGGTTATATCATGGTGTTCTCAGCAGAGTGGGCAGCCAGGCTAACAATGAGTCCCTTGAAGTTTCTAACCCCTCCTCTCTCTGCTCTCTTGTGCCTGTTGCTGTTTGAGGCCAAAGAGTGTCCCTGTGCATGCAAGGAGCTGTCATGAGCTAGTTAGCACTGACAGATAATGCTTGATTGTACATTATAACCCATTCCCCCCCCATGCCAACTGTACATGTCTCTCCATGCCCAGGCTGTGTCATTTCCCTTTGGTTCCACTTATTCCATCCCTCTTTGGCTGGATTCTCTTCCTCCCTGCCTGATGAGCACACCTGAAACCTGCTCTGTGCCCAGAGCTGTGCAGACTTGCAGGGCTGTGTTCCTGAGCTGCCTCTGTCCCCATGCCAGCTGGGCTGGTCACAGATGAAGGGATGGCACGGGCTGGGCGTGCTGGGGGCACTGAGCCAGCCAGGAGGAGAAGTGACAGCTTGCCTCTGCTCTCACAGGAGGTGTGGTGTGATTAACAGCAAAGGGCTGAGCACAAATGAGTAATCTCCCTTTCAGTCCTGGCTCCTTCATCTTTCATTATTTAAAAGAAAAGTAAAATAAATAAATCCATTGGTGCTCCATTGCTGAGCTCCTGGAGGCCACTTAATGTCCCTCTGCACTTGTTGGAACTAGATAATCCTGAAGGTCCTTTCCAACCCAAGCCATTCTGTGGTCCTGCATAGCCCTGGATCAGGGTGGCTCCAACCAAACCCAGAGCCCCCCTGTGCTCACAAGCGTTGTGCAGGTGACAGCAGGGACATCCAGAGGTGTCACCAGGCACAGGAAGCCCGGGGTGGAGGTTGATGCTCAGTCCAAATCCCCCAAGCCCTGGTCAGGAGCTTTGAAATGTCTGAGCACTCTCTCTCACCTGATCTGGAGCAGCAGCAAAGCATGGCTCCAATGTTGAGTGTGCAGGTGGTTTTAGTGTTGATTTGCAAAGCCTGCTGACCACCAGATGCCCAAAAATCGTTCCTTTTAAGGTGTCCCAGTTTTAAGAACACAAAAATAAAATAACTTAGTCCATTTAAATAATTTGGTAAGTCATTTAAATCTTGCAGGAGTAAAGGCCAAGCTATACAGCTCCTGTTAAAAGAAAGAGCTGTAAAAGTGCAAGGATATAAATCCTTCATGGAAAAACCCACCATTCTCAGATTGCCAGATTTGACAGGGTTTTGTGTATTTATCTTTTCCTTCCCCACTGACGTGTTGGAGATAAATAATAAGCTGGTAAGGCTGATTATAACAGATCCAAAAATAAGGCTGAGAGATTCCCCGCAGCCGTATCCGACAGGTCTTGTCACTTGGATGCATCTGTAAAGAGCTGGTTTGTCTCTCCGATGACAGAGGCTTTGATGAGCTAATCAGCTCATTTCCGTGCACTGCACATCTGTAAAAACAAAGGGGATGAGACTCGAACCAGTGACTAAGCCCTGTTCTTGTTTGCTTTGTCTCACTGCTGTTACCTGAGCGGGCTGGTGCTCCCCCCGTGCCCCACAGGTGACAGGTGACCTGCACACGGGCTGTGTCCTGCAGGTGACTCCTCCGGGGCTCTGCTCACCACAGGAGCTACAGGGGGCTTTTCCCTGCACACTGGTGGTCTCTGATACCCCAGGAACAGCCAGCCTCTCCTCCCATGGATGTGGTGCTCTGCCTGAGGGGGCAGCTGGGCAGGGCAGAGCTGGGCAGGTGACAGCACTGCAGAGTCCCTGGCAGTGACAGCACTGCAGTTCCCTGGCAGTGACAGATGCTCCTCTCCGTGTCCTGCCCCAGAGAACATCCCCACTGCTGGGGCTCCACACGGGCCACGAGCAGCAAGAGGGTCCTCCCTGGGCTCCACATGTGGAGCAAGTGCCAGCCAGGGAATTGCTCCTTTAGTGTTCTGTGGAAGAGAGCTGTGGTGGAGGAGGAGCAGATAAAGATCTTTGAGCTCAGGGAGGAATGTGCCCAGCTCCTGAGATGGGTAGGAGCGTGAAACAGGAGTTGGGCTGTAAAGCCTCTGAGGTTTGTTTCCTTTTTTCAGTCCAAATATGAATTCAGGAACAGAACACGCTGTATGTCCCCCACCTCCGCCTGTCCAGAGCCATTCACTTCAAAGCAAGAAGGTTTTTGCTCTGAAGTGGAAGTTTAAAAGGAAATTATCAAGTACCTTCTAAACCAGTTTTGCATCTTTGTTGCTGCTTTATCTTTAGCAATTCGAAGTGCTGGGGGTGGAATGTTTTTTGATGCAATGCCAGCAGAAAAGTAAAGCCCAGCTTTAACCCTTGGGGCCCCTTGCCATGGCTTTGTACCTCAGGATCACGTTCTGGGGACTGTAGAGCTTTGCACTTCTGTGGCAGATGTGAAGGGAGCTCAGGAGTGTGTGTCCCTGCCTGATGGTGGGCACAGAGCTCTGAGGGCCTTGGTTTTTGCAGGGCTGGGGTGGCACGAGGGTGGAGTGAGCTGGCAGGAGTTAATGGGGGGCAGCTTGTGGGGCTTGGGCTGTTCCCTCCCTGCTCTGACTGTGCTGCTGCTTCCTGCTGGTTCCCTTTTCTCCGTGCCTGTGAAGTCATTTTAGATACTTGTTCTTTAGTGGTTTGGGTTTTTTACTGTGAAAAGCATTTAGCCTCCTCCCCCCTAAAGCTTGTGCTCAAGTTCTCCCTGCAGAGGGGGAAACAAGTGTGTTCCTTCCTCACTCTTCAGGGTTCTGTCCCATGGTGTGCTCTCTGCTCCAGACTGCTTGGGCAGTCCTGGAGGTTAGACATTCAAGCTCTGTGCATACAGGGGTTTGGACTCCGGTCTGGTCTAAACATTGCTAAATTCACCTTCTCTTTCAAAGCTTTTATTGTAACTGCTTTCTGTGAGCCCCAAGTTCACACCAACCTGTACAAAGCATTAAAGAGTCACTGCCGTCTCTCCTTTCCCCCACGGGTTGCTGAAGTTCCTCAATTTCATACTCAGTTTCCACCACTTGGGAAACACATACATCATGCCAAGGGGATCCATAAATATTCTTAATCCCTCTTTGCTGGCAATTTTCTCTTCTTTCTAATGCAAATGGGATCCCAGTTCACATGAGAAGCCCCTCTTCCACCTAGTTGCATTGCTAGTAATGCTCACCCTCACCCCCCAGCTGAAGTACCCTATGGTTGTATTTTGAACATAAACCCACTTTTATTTCATGCTTAGGTGACCTCTAGACTTTGAAATCCTTCAAGGGCACCCCAAAATACGCCCTCAGCTTCTCCCAGTTGCCAGGCACTGGAGGAAATCGTGGAGGCTGTTTGGAACAGCAGAGATTGGGGTGTAGTGGAGACTGATCTAGAAACTGCTGCGTTTCAGGAGGGTCTCTCAGGCGTTCCCAGCATAGGGGGCATGGGGTGGTGGGGCTGTGGGGCAGTGGGGCAGTGGGCTGGCATTGCTGGGGCAGTGGGGCCATGGGCTGGCATTGCTGGGGCAGCTGGACATGTGGCATCAGCCAGGATGCAGCTGCAGCTCCCCCTGCCCAGGGCCGCTGTCCCCAGGTGTGTTCTGTCCCTGTCACCCTCGTCAGGCTCCCTCTGTCCCACAGCTCTGAGCTGCTGATTTGCTCTGGGCCCCTGCCATGCCTCGGGCTGCCTGACGGGAGGGCTATTTTTGTTCTTTTGCAGAAGACACTGTTTTCCAAAGGGAGCATAAAAAGGAAAATGTGCTCGTAGGTGTTGAAAGAGCAAATGCTTTTGCATTTGGCTGCACTGTGCTTTTCCTGGTTTCTCTGCTCTTGGGAAGCCAACAGGGGCTCTCATCACGGGTTTCAATTCTGGGTCCTTGCAGGCTGGCTCTGTCCACACAGCTGCAGTGAGCACTGGTTTTGGGGAAGGCAGTGGGAGCAGTGTATGGGGACTCACAAAGCAGGCCCTCTGCTCCCTCAGCCAAGGTTCGCCTCTTCCATTTTCCTGGGTCTTCTCATTTCTGGTTTTGGTTCGGCAGCACTCACGCTCTCATACCCCCCAGGATGTTTGTGGAGCCCCATTGGGGCAGCAGCTGTGCCTGCTTTAAAGCTCATCTCATCTGCTCTGGTGGAGATGATGGGAGCCCACCGTGCAGTTTCCATGAGGCAGAATGCTGTGCCACGTCCTGCCCGTGGTGCTCTCCTTACCTGTTCTTGCTTTACTGCCTGATACCAGAGACCCCTGAACCCAGACAGGATTGTCCTGGAGGTTGCTTTTGGTGCATTTTTTCCCCCATGCCTCTGTCTTTTGCAGGGGTTTCTCCAAATCCTTCCCATGAGGCATCTCCTTATGCATTGGAGGATTGTGGCCCTGGTTTCTGCACTATAATGTTTGGAGCCATTTGGAGACTGACTCGTTAGCAGCTCCCCAGGCCTCTGGCTGGCCCACTCTCCTGCACCAGCACTTCTCCTCAGACACCAAATGTGCTGCTCTGCTGTGAAATCCTTCCCTGACTCATCCCTCTGATCCTGTTCAGCTGCCCACTCAGAAAGCACACTGTGGGCTGGGCTGAGGAGCTCACCCGGGCTGGAGCTGTGCTGCTGCCTTCATCCAGGCATCTCTGAGAGTTCTGGAAGGGAGATGGTTCCCCCCACAGCCTCATGCAGAGGACAGGGGTTTGCGTCAGTCTGGCTGCCGGGGAGAAGTGCTGCCTTGCTGACCCAAAGAGGCCATGGCCTTCACGTGCTGGGAGGGTGTCTGGGGAAGGCTGAGTCTGGTGGTCAGATGTTCTCTGCCACTGCTGTTTTGGATATGGTGAGAGCTCCTCTTTTGTTCAGTGCTTTTTGTGAGCTCAGCAAAAACAAGTTTTCAGGTGCATTTGTCACATGGAGGAGGAGAAGGAGCCAGTAGGGCTGTGAGTGAGGATGGGTCCTCTCTGAGCACCACAGAGGCAGAGCTGGCACTCTGGGAATGGCCAGAAGGAAATAAATCCTCAGGAACCCCAGCCTTGGTCACTGCATGTGCAGGGTTATCAAATCTTACCTGCTGTTCAAACCTCGTGGAAATGGAAGCAGCATCTTCAGAGAGTTTTGTCTCTGTCATTTCACTCACCACCCATCTGAGCTCTGGTTGCAGGGTCTGTCTCTGTGGAACAACCTTCCTAGGTGGGTGGATATTGTCTCTTTTCCCTGTGAATTCTTCGTGGCACTGTTGATCTCCTGACTTATGTTTTGGATGCAATTAAGGAAAGCACCATCATCAAACTGTCTGGGAGGGAAAGTGATGAGCAGTGACAGTCTGAATGTGTCACATCAGCAACTTCCTACGAGCTGCTTGCTACCTCCACAGAACTTACTGCAGACAGTTTGAGTTACTCTTTGACTTACCCAAAGGGGAAAGAGTTGCTCAACAATGAAAATGCCGGCGAGGCCTGCAGAGATTGCCCCTTATTTCTGTGTGGGTTTGGGAGGTCCTGTTTTCCCAGCCTGTAAACAGGAGCATGTTCTTACCTGATGGAGGTGGGAAGTGTGTTCAGCACCAGTTTGTCAGGTACCAACCTGCAGAGAGATGTCAATGGGCCCAGTGCTCTTCAGGAAACCCCAACCACACCTGGCAGGCACTGAGCAGAGCTGCACTGGACATAGCAGGGCACAGGTGAGGGCAAGGTCAGAGGGGCATGTGCCAGGCAGGCAGCCACCCCTGGGGCACAGCACACTGCCCAAACAGCACCATTGCTGCTCAGCACCTTCCCCCTGCTGTGGGCACAGCACCACTGCTGCTCAGCACCTTCCCTCTGCTGTGGGCACAGCACACTGCCCTAACAGAGGGGTGGGTGCTGCTGCTGTGGGCACAGCACCACTGCTGCTCAGCACCTTCCCTCTGCTGTGGGCACAGCACACTGCCCTAACAGAGGGGTGGGTGCTGCTGCTGTGGGCACAGCACCACTGCTGCTCAGCACCTTCCCTTCCCAAAGGGCTCTGATACCTGGCCCTGCCTCGGGGGGCTGCTCTGGGGGCTGCTCTGGGGGCAGGACACTCCCCACCCACCATGGGCACAGGAGGGTGGCACTGGCTGTGTGTGAGCCCTGTCAGGTGGGAGGAGGAAGTGACAAAGCAGCCTTACAGAGAAATGTTCTCACTGCTGGCTGTGTTTGCATGCACCCGTTTATTTGAATTAATCTCCAAACAATGTATTTGACTTATATTTTTTTCATTTTAACTATTATTTAAGCCCAGCTTCAAAGTGACCTCCTCAGGTAGTGGTTCAGATAATTCCTGGCAGAGAACAACTTTTGAGTAAGAGCTGGAGCCTCATAATGAGGCCTCGAAACGTAAAGCCATCCCTTCATTCCCCAGGTACCTGCGTGCCTGGAATATCCTCCTTGTGCTCCTTTGTTTGGACTCTAGGAGGGGTGACAGAGTTATTCATTAAAACCATGCCATGCACAAGGTTTGGAAAGGGAACAAGAAATGCAAAAGGAGTCATTTCCTCCTCCTCCTCTCCTTCCCCTGCAATTTATTCTATTCCTGGTTTTCCATGTGATATCTTGTCCCTGCAAATTAACAAACCAACCCACCTCCCCCATCCAGACTTTTTTGAGGAGCTGCTTGGGAACACCTTTTGCTTTGACCTGAATCCTGGCTTTATTTCGTAGGTATGGAGGCAGCAGCAGGACCCACCCACGTGCTCCCTGGATCAGGGGTATTGGCACTGGGCAAATATAACACAGAGAGACAGGCAGGCACTAAAGGCCTCTCCTCTCCTGGGGGTATGAGGGAAGTTCACAGAAACACCTTTTCTCTGGGTTCACAGCCCTGTTTGAGCCCATGATGGGCACTGATGGTGCCTCCATCTGGGCCAGGCTCTCGAAGTGGAGGTGAAGATACAGGTCAGATCAAGGAGTCCAGTGCTCTCATCTCTTCTAGACACAGCTCGGGGCCCATTATCCATCTGGAATCCTCCCGTGGTCTGCATCCCACAGAAAACCTCCTTTGTATCATCTATTCTCTGTAACCTTCTTGCCAGTGTTCCCCAAAACTAAAGAAAACTGGTGTCCTTACTGCCCTGGATGCTGCAAGGATAAGTGCATTGTCTGTAGTGATGTCATTTTAAAAAAATAATATACTAAAAATGTTTCCTTCCTCTACAATAATGATAATTTTTGAGCTTCCTGCTGTGGAACATTTTCTTAATTGGATTCCTAGTACACTGAACATCTCCAAAAAGCATGAATGGCAGTTTCCTCTTACTGGCACAGTTGCCTTATAAGTGGCACTATTGTCCTGTGAGGACCAGCTGAAACCCAGCAGTGCTCCTGGGAGGAGCCTGATCCAGCTGGTGCCCAGGGAAAGCCTGGCAGCGAGCTGGTGCCCCTGCATAGCTTGGCTGTTAAGGCAGGGCTGCATTCGTGGGGTTCAAAGAGTTATCCCAGCCAGAAAGGGGCATCAGGAGAGTGAGATGTGCTGTGTCTGCCATACAGGAAAAGGTGCGTTGGTTATGGAGGGTCTTTTGAATCTTATTAAGATCTAACACACACAATTCTCGACTCTAGGAGCATTTATCCTCTATCTTTGGTATTTCTAGAGCCTTATTATTAGTAATATTAGTATCATTATCATCATCATCATCCATTAGTGCTTCCCAAGGTCTGAAGTGTTGATTGAAGACCAGCACAGGGTGAGTGAGATATAAAGGGATTTGGGTTCCTTGGGGAGGAAAATCCCAGCCCAGCCTGCTCTGAGGAGCCAGTCCCATCCCTTCCCTTTGCAGCCAGGCCTGGCTGTTCATGGTTTGCAGTTCACAGTGGAGAAACAATCCAGGGGCTGCAGGAGCAGGGAGTGATTCCCAGGGCAAGCCCAAGTGTTGCTGCTGGTTGTGCAGGAGCTGAACTGGGCACACATGTATGAAAGAGCTGCAGCTGTGCCAGCCCATTGCACCTGCAGAGCCACAGTGACAGCACTCAGAGCTGCCCAAGTGCTCCTGTGCCACACTGGGTCATGTCCTGGCACAGAGGCTTTGCCCAGGAGTACTTTGTAGTTGCTCTTTGTGCCTGTCATCTTGTGACTTGCCAGGCAAGGCTACGGATGGAGCACATTAATTTTGAAACATTATTCTTTAGATTTGGCAGAGAGATGACAAATTTTTAGGGAAAAACCAGAAGGAGTAATGGGAAATCATCTCCTCTTCACAGGAGGTCTGCATTCCTCCCTCTCCTTGCTGAAGGTCAGTGTTGATCACGAGCCCAGCTGGATCCCAGCTCCAGCAGAACATCTTCCCTTGCTCTCCAGCCACATTGTGGTTCCCATTGTCTCTTGCCTCCCAGGACAACAATGTACTGCCCTTGGTGCCTTACAAGGAAGGGAGCCCTCACCAGCAAACCCCTTGGGCAGGGAACAGCCCTGATAAAAAGCTGTTTATGTGCAATGAGAAGATGCCTACCTCGAAATTATAATGTGGCAGGGGGCAGCTAAAGCCTCCTGGCTGACAGAGAACAGCTTTTTCTCCCTCAAAAATTGTCCAGTCCAGCTCTTTAGAAGGAAAGCACCAATTACACTGTTCAGCAGGGATTTGGCAGAAAATGCAATGGACCAAAGATGCTTTCCCATTTGGGTTAAAGTGGGAATGCTCTCCTAAAACACTGAACATGATCAATACTTCTAACTTAAAATAGCTGCTCAAAAGACAAGGAAGAGTGTAGCTAATTAAGCCCCCGAACATTTAAAATTAGCTAATGTGGCTCAGGGAACATAGCCCAGATCAGTGAGAGCAGAGCACTTTGCTAAAGGCATGTCTCAAACCAGGTGCTATAGAGGGGAACAAAGGTCTAGAGACTTTTCCCCTCCCACCCACAGAACAAAACTGTGCCTTTTTGTGGTAATTGTAATGCTTTTCCAGTGTCTTTGATTTGCTATGGATAATAAACAGGAGAGAGCAAACACAAAATCTTGTACAGCTTCAGTGTCCTGTTTTCCAGCTCCCTGCTTGTCACTGGTCACCTGCATGGACTGCAAGACATACATTTCCCTCCAGGCCAGAGCAGGCCAAAAGCACTCACTGTGTTATATACATGTCCAGTTAGGAACTTAAATGAGGTTGCAGGTCAGTGGTTGAAGGGTGGCAGAGTAAGGTTTGGTCCCTGCACAGCCCAAGGGATGGAGCACTTGGTGATGGCCCTGCATTGATTGGCCTCTCTTGTTGCCTTATAGACTGGATCCATGGCTTGGTGACACTCAGAAGTGACATCCCACCAAAAAATCAGCCTTCTTAATGTCACAGGCTGGGTCCTGCTTTAAAAAGAGAAAAAAGAAAAAGAAAACACATATTTAAAAAAAGAATGTACAGCTGAGAGTTTGGGAGGGTGATCCAACCCCCTGCAGCCAGAGAGAGAGAGTGTTGTGACTCTTCACTCTGGTACTCTGGCTCAGACCCTAAATAGTTGAGGTCAAGTTATTAATAGAGAAGGTGAGTGACAGATTCCAGATCCTCAAGTCAGGCTGCCTCCTGACATTTTCTGTCTGTAAAAATAAGTTGCCTTTCTCTACTTCTAACAAAAATCTCTTCCCTGGCTCTCCTTGACTGTTCCCCTCCTGTCTCCACCTCCAGAGATGTCTGAACAGTATAATTTCCTTTTATTTTTAGCCATCTTTCATAAGGAAAGTATCTCTGTGTCAGATAGAAAACGTTTCCATGAATTCCTCAACAGGCACTTACTGCAGGCAATTGAGGAAAATGAAATATTGAGTGGAGTTTTGTACCTGTGCACTTGGTGACACCGGGGCGTCTCCAGGGCACAGTTCTGATGGCACCAGGATGGGTGGTCAGGGGGCCACTCATCTCCCCAGCTCCGATGGGGCTTCTCCTTTGGGCCAGGATTGGATCCAGCCTGAGGGGGGTGTGAGTGGGTGGGAGCTGAGCTTTGGGGAGTGCTGGCTGCTCCTGACCCCAGAGCCTCCAGCCCTTCCTACTGGAGAGCCCGTGGTGCTGCCTGGGGCAAGGCTGATGTTCCCACCTGTCAGCAGCACATCTCTGCAAGGCTCTCCAAAGGGCCAGCCATCCCATCTAAGGTCAGAACCACTGGGAATCAGACCCAGAGCCAGTTAGCCGCATTCCTGCTCTTGCAGAGTGGCAGAGCACATGCTTTTGGAAGAAGACAACACAGGAGCTCCTGCAGGGGGTCTCCTGCATATCGCTGCCCACCTACATGGGTTTGCACTCAGGATCTTCCTGAGGCATCAGTTTTGTCTTTGCATTTAATATCTTAAAGGACTTTTCTTCCCTGGATTAGCTCACCTCTTCTCAGGCCAGTTCTGTGCCCCTGTTTTGATGCTCAGGGTCACAGACACTGCCCTTGCTCATCCTCAGCAGCTCAGCTGGATTCTGCCTTGGCCTGAAGAGCTGCACCAGGAACATTTCAAAGCAAGTGGAGGAGCAGAAACAGCCTCTCAATGACACATGGGGAGGCAGGAGCTGATTCAGTTTAACACAGCTACTAAAACCAGCCCTGAGGATCCAAGGTTTTAATTGCATCCACTTCACAAATCAAGCTCTCTCTTATCAAACTCTCTTATTGTGACTCATCCTTAGCCCAGAGCAAACTGCTGTGGAGATAAAGGAGACAGAGCTCACTTCTCTCTGCCTTTTCTCCCTTCCTAACCAGCTAATAACCTCTCCTTCCTGTGTGCTCCCTTCTGGGCTGCCTTTCCTCACCCCAAAGAATCACTGCTTTGTCCCAAGCCATCTCCCAGGTGGTTCATGCATCTCCCAGACTCCTGGGGGAAGGGGGTGTGAGGATCCTGCTGTGTCCTCAGAATCAAGGAGGCAGGACCCACATTGTCACTGCTGTCCCCACACGTGGGTAGCAGCCCAGGGAGGGTCTCCTTTGCTGCCCCTCTCAGTCCCTTGTGGGTTTCTCTTGGGAAAGCTGTGGAAGAGAGTTTTCAGAGCACTGTGTCCGTTTGGGAATCGTAACACCCTGGAATTTGTGAATCATCACTGATCATGTTGCCAGGTACAGGCAGGATTACTCGATGTGTGATCTAATAACCCCTAATAACCCCCGGGGGTTTAATCACCTGGGCTGGGTTCTGAGCACGCTGCATGACAAGGGGCATTACTTTGAAGGTGAAACCACAAGAGCTGTTTCTTTCACAGGTCTGTCCTCCCTGGGCTGGGCTAGAGCATCCCTGGAGAAGCAGCACCTCGTGGCCTGGCAGCAGCAGGCAGGGGGGTTTGGCACATCTCAGGAATTCCCTGGGATTTCAGCAGCAAGGCAAGGAACTGAAGGAGTCTGAAGTTTGCAGGAGACTGTTGTTGCAAGGTGTCCATCGGTGCCCAGCAGCCAACCTGGTCCCCAGAGAGGGCTGGAGAGGTTCTGCCATCCCAGAGAAGACACAGCTGGGGCTGCCCCGTGACTGTAACACAGCCCTAGGGTTTCTGTGCAGGTGAGTTGTGTGGGATCAGAGCAAGCAAACCCCTACCATTTGTGCATTGGTCATTCACTCCTGCCCCCAGCCCCAGGGAAACACTTTTCCAATGTGAAGAGCAGCTTATGTCAAGAAAATATGAATAATGAGTATAATGAAGATGCCCCTTGGCTGGCTGTGACAGTCCCTCCCTGCTGCCACAAGCACCACAAGCTGAGTGCCACCAGCACAGCATTATCAACAGTGTTGGTCTAAGCTTAGCTTAACCAACCCAGATATCTCTGCTGTGTGAGCAGAATTGCATTTAATGGCTGAGCTACACTTAAAACAATTGCCTGGGTGCCAGTGCCCCTCGGTGGGGTGCTCTGGGTGACCCAGGCTGTGCCCGGGCCCTGGCAGCAGCTGTCCCAGGCACAGCTCTGCTCTCAGACCCCCTCCCTGCAGCCCCTGGAGGGGTTTCAAGTGCAAAGGGCGACATTTGAGCGCTGCCTCCCCCACAGTGTCTCTGCTCACTCTGCTCAGCCTCCCTCCCCACTGCTGCGGGGCCAGGAGGCTCTGGTGGATCAGCTGCCCCCACAAAACTGGGAGGTGCCAAAATAGAAGCATTTTTGCAGAAGGCAGTGATTTGGCTGAGTGTTTTGCCAGCACATGTCTCTGGGGTTTGTAATTGGTTTCAGCATTTCATGTTTTTATTTTATTTGGGATTTCGTTTTCTTGTACACAATATTACCACAGCAAAATATTTTCATGCTTGCAAATATCTTTTTGGGGAGTGGTGGGGGGAAACTGTGATTTTCAGATACGTTTTGAAATGCCAGGATTCCCTCCCCAGCACCAGTCTCACTTTGCTGTCGGCTCAGCGTCAGCTCTGCTTGCACAGAAGTCCCTGGGAAAGGACCTGAACATCTTCCCCACTCATGTGCTTTACTTTCAGGATGGTGAATTATTTAAAATGCTTTCTATGGCTTTAGTCTCTCCCAAGTCCCAGTCTCATATTTCATTAATATCAGTCTCATAATCGATTCTTTCTTTTCTGGTGGCAACTTGCACCTCCTGCCAAGGGCCAAGGTGCAGCTGATACCTTCCTGGTGGTGGAGAACAGGGCAGAGGAGAGGGCAGGTGGAGTCTGGAGTGAGGCAGTAATTCAGCCAAAGCTGGGCATGTCTGTGACCTTCCCAGCCCAGGGTGAGCTGGAGGAGAGCAAAGCCAAGAGCTGAGTAGAGAAATAACACCAGTGCTAGGGTTGGTGGACCAGAGATAGGAAGTATGGGACAAAACAAGGAAAGCTCTTTCAAGACAAGGGGAAACGTTTGAATTTGAAATGCCTCTGTAAATGCTGTTTTCTGGCACCTGGGAAGGCTATTCAGTAGCCATAGCAGGAAAGTGAGTGAAGAATAATGCACCCAGTGGCAATTCCTGCAGCTCCTGGCTCAGCAGAGCATGCCTGGAGCCTGGAGCCTGCTCAGGACACTGGAGCTCACACCTCCACCCTTCCAGAGGTGGGATCTTGGGTGACCACAAGTGGTGAGATTGGGATGTCAATAAAACAGCACCCCCTGGGGCAGCACAGAGCCCTGAGCTCCCTGCCCAGGAGGTTCATCGTGCTGCTGACCTGGAGGGAAGGTGCCACCTACTCACTCACCCAAACCACTTCCTGCAGCACCTGATTTTCCCTCACGTCTCCCATCCAAAGAGTGGCCAGAGCCATGTGAAAAATGTGGATCTGCTGCTCTGGGCATTGCTGGATCTGCAGCACACGTTGCCTTTGGGGTGGATGCAGGAGGAGTGACACACAGAAGCAGCAATGCCACAGGCAGAGCAGGAACATGGCCCTGTTCCATCCTGGACTGCACTCATGCAGCACTTGGCCAGGCCTAATAATGCCTGTTGTTCCTGGCTGGGGGCTGGCAGACAGGCAGAGGCACCTCTTGGGCTGTTTGGAGCCTTCAGTGGGGAGGGGACCATGGTCCTCCCAGCTGCCTGCTGGCTCCTCAGCTTTCTCTTTCTGAGTCTTCAGGAAGCTGCAGAAATTCTGAGATATTTTTTCCCCTTTCTTTAAAAAAGTGTGGCTAAAAATAAAGGGAGTGTGGAAACCCAGCCCAGCCCAGCCCAGGCAGCAGAGTGTGTAGGTGTTGTGGTGCACACCAACACCTGGGGCAGGGAGGTGTCCTGGGGGAGCTGGCACCCATCTGGCAGTGTTCTCTTTGTCCTCTTCTTGCCTTGGCACCTCGGCAAAGAGCCCGTGAGATGCTGGACCTAAAGTAGTCTGGTTTGAAAATAGCCTAACGTTGTTCTGCCTACGAGGAGAAGAGAGCAAGGGGAGGACACCAGTTCTCAGCAGTGTCTGGGCCCCCTGAGCTGCTGCTGTGCTCGCTGGTTTGTTGGCTGACTGAAGGTTGCCTGAGGGGGCTGGTGGAAAACAGGGGTGGCAGATGCTGCTTTGGGGTGGTGGGCCAGGATATCTCTGGGGTCTCCACAGGCCAGCAGACAACAAGAAGTGCAGGGGCGTCACTTCTTGGCCAGCCCTGGGTGCCAAGGGGGAAGGTTCAATGGAAAGAATCTTCTCCAGGTGTCATGAAACCATGGAACCTCAGCTGAGGACCAGTAAGGGAGGCTGCTGGGGCATTGTCTCCTTAATTACAGATTTGCCATGGCTGCTCAGTGTGGACAAGCCAGTCAGTCCCACAGTGCACCCCTCACTCATACTGTCCCTGCAAGCCTGTGGGCAGCTCTTGTGGGTGTGATGGGGAGACACGGGGCTCCCCCAAAGATGGGGGATTTGTAGGGCCTTTGCATCTAGAAAAAAGTCCTAAAACATGTGTGACACTACTGTAGTCCCCTCAGAAGCCCTGTGCCTCCACCCTGCCATGGAGATGATTGGGGCAGGGTGGGCACTAACATGTCAATCCCTACACAGCCTAAGGCCTGCAGTTACCATGGGTGAAGGGCTGTGGTGGACAGACAGGGACTTAGTGCCATCTGTAATGCAGTGGAGATGGTTGGTGTCTGCCACAAGAAGAGTTTGCCCCTCTCAGTTCAGTGAATTGCTTGGTGACACCGTGCCCTTGGAGGAGCGCAGGTCCCCCCTGTGCATGGGCAGGAGTGGCTGTGCACAGCCCTGGGGAGGGGGCTGATGGGTGGGGGTGGCACAGGCAGGACAGTGCATGTCCCAGCTGGGTTTAGGAGCTGCTCTGGTCTGCCATGCCCTGCCCAGGGGCACCTCAGGCACAGCATCCCAGCCACTGCAGCAACCTCACAGGCAGGAGTTCCCTTCTCCTCCCTGCCACCCCCAACACCTCTGGAAGGGCTGGAAAAGGGTAGGAAAGTATCCTCAGAGCAGGCAGACTCAAAGATCCACGACGCCTGAAGGAGGGCTGAGAAAATCCAGGTGGGAGCCAAACAGGCTGTGCTTCCAGTGGCAGCTTCCCAGAGCTGGCCTTCCAGGGACAGTCCAGCTGGTGATGCCCGTGGACACCAGGCCAAAAACAAAAGCCATGCACATTGCCAAGACCCACATTAAACTCCCCTCCCCTCATCCACCACCCTTGCTGATGTAAGTGCATGGCTGGCAGCAGTTCATTCCCTCTCAGCCCTTTCCTCCTTCTCTGGAGCCAGCACTGGGAGCAGGAGCTGCTCTCAGGGGGACCCTGCAAAGCCGGGGACATTTCCCAGGGGGATCGGGCTGGACTGGGTCATTAATCACAGCTTGTCTGGGAGAGGATGAGGAAGTCTGAATAAAGGTGTTAAGGGCTCTTAAAGGCTTTCCTGGTTCACAGAGGGTGCTGCCTCAAACAGATTATCTGGAAATATTATTAGCTGGAGTGGGAAAGGGCTTTTTTCCTCCTCTGGGTTCTTTGCAGCCACCCTCAATCTGCTTGAGCGGAGGAGACAGGGTTTATTGTGCAGGGGGAGGTGGGGGAGAGGTGCTGGCTGTCGGTGGGTCAGCAATTAATGGGTTTATTCCTTTCTCACAGTGCTTTCCCAACCAACATCTGCTAAAGTCGCAGTGCCCGCTTTGTCCCCTCTCAGCACACAAGACCCAGGGATTTGCACTAAGGGGACCCCAGGCCACGAGGCTGGCACTGCAGGGGCTGCCAGGAGGTCCCTGGGCCTGCCAAGCCTCTTTCCCTGTTATCTCACCTCAGGAGGAGGATGTGATTAGTGTTCTCTGCCATGGGATGTCAGCTGAGGAACCAGAGCCGTGTGCCAGGAGGGGGAAAGAGCTGCCACAGAGGGATGGGGAGTGAAAGAGGAGACCTGCCCCCTTTGCCCAAAGGAAACACTCTTTCCAGTGTCTCCATGGCCCATCAGCTCCAGTCAAATGCTCTTTTCAGTCCTGTGCTTCTCTCCTGGCAGAAGTGACCCTCAGCCACGTGTTTATGGGTGAGGGTGGGCTCTGCTCCATCTGCTGCTGCATCTGGGAAATAATTGCTGATTGATCCAGCTTTATTGAAGCAACAGTCCTGTTTACCTGGGGCTTTGGCACAATCCTAGCACCTTTGCAGGGCAGAAACAGAGGGTGCCATGAAAGCAGGGGCCTTTTGCCCTGCCAGCTCCAGTCTCTGCCCAGCCCTGTGCTGTCAATGAGCAGCTGTGCCAGACACTGGGGGCTCGCTGTGGGCACCACTGATGACTCTCTTACAGTAATTGCCCTGAGAGTTCTTCTGAGCTGGGAAATCACCTCTCAGACCAGAGCAGGGATAGAGAAAGAATATGGCTTTGGCCTGAAGGATTTTCACAGTTGTAGCTTGGCATCATTTTGGCTTGGAGTGAAAAGCATAAATGTTGAGTCCCAGAAAGGTGATGGAGCAAGGACTGTGAAAGTGCTGGTGCAGGGTAGTGCCCTCTCTGCTGCACCTTCCTGGCCCCTCCAAAGCCTGCTAGGCAAGGGGGAAACCCCCTTCTTGGAGAAACTCATTTGAACTCCCATGGTCTGCAGGGAACATTCCCTTGTGCAGTGCTGCCACTTCTCTCCCAGCTCTCCCTATATGTTTAATAGGAATTAGACACCCTGAGCAGCATCCCATGGGCTGCTTTCTTCATGGTTTCTTCATGGATTTCCAACAACTAAGTTAGCCCCAAAGAAAGCCTAATGAAAGCAGCAGTTCTCTCCTTTTCCTTTACAGAAGACTGTCCCCTTCACACACGAAGCACAGCAAGCCCAAACCAGATCCCTGTTCTCCTTAGGGATCAACTGCAGGGATGATGAGAGAAGCAGAGTGAGCCCCCAGCCCTCTCCACAGCTGAACTGCAAACCCAAAGAGCTCAGCAAAGCCCTCTGAGCCAGCCCACCTCCCAGCAGAGTCTCTGTCCCTTTCTGGAAAAAATGACAGGTATGGAAAAGGCATTACAAAGAGCTGAGTGACCCTCCCTGCAGCACTGCCGGCCCCATAAGCACTTCCCCAGCTGCTGGGAGGCTGCAGGAGCTCTCCCTGGAGCAGGCAGGCACTGCTGTGTGTCTGGGAACAGCCCAGAGCTGGGGGAGCCTGAAAGTCCTGGGGTTCTGCAGCCTTCCCCTCTGCCATGGGATGTCTCATCGAGCCCTGTTTCCAGACAGCCCAGTGGCTGTCCCAGGTGGGGCACCAGTTCTGGGCTCGGTGATTTGGTGGCAGAGCAGGGAGATGACCTGTTTCCTCAAGGCAGAAATGTAATTTTGTGTTAAAGTTGCCTTTTTCTCCTGAAAGGCCCTTAAGCATTCTCTAAGCTGTTAAGAGGCAGAGGGGGATGTGACTGGCCAGCCTACAAGGCAGTGGTGGGTAACAGGGAAGGGACTGGGCTCATATTGAACACAAGGGCTGTGTCCACACACACAGCAATGCAAGGTTTTTCTCCAAAGGGTTCCAGAGAGCATGGAGTGGGCAGGAACCAGGAGGGGGACAGGCTTTTTCATCCTGGACTGTCATTACTGTGTAAAGTAAACCAGAAAGCAAAGGGTCAGTGTTTCTGGCCTGCATGCAAGCTTTGAACTAAACCAAGCTCTTGCTTGTTCCAGTGTCCCTTTCCTCCTTGAAGGATGTTTCTGGTCTCCCATTTCTGGGGAAGGAAATCAGCCCTGTGGTCAGCAGAGTGTCACAGTGAACATGATAGTGCTTGATAAAGGCAGACTGATGCTCCAGGAGGAGCAGCTGGACAAGGGGCTTGTCACAACCATCTTCTCTGTGCTCCCCAGCTCCCTGCAGCCTTTAGTTCTGCAAAGCAGTTTGGGCTGTAGCCCCTGGACTGAAGGGATGTACCTGCTAGTCTTGTGTTCTCCACTGCAGTGATAGTTATGAATAATGTGCCTGATGGAGAAGGGACCAGCCACTTGTTCTTGCCTTGAAAAGCCTCCTGTTGCCAGGGAAGGACCAGGGCTCCTGCCCCAGCTTCTGTGTCATCAGGAACTCTCCTGCTGCTGAAATTGCATTGGCTCTCTTAATCATGAAAGGCTTATTTTCCCACACTGGAAAATGAATTCAGCACCGTTGGCAAAGCTGGGGGCTGGGAAGTTTTAATTACTGTTTGTACAGTGCTCAGTGCTCTGGGGCTCTGGGCTGAGCGGTGCTGGAGGCCTGGGAAGGGTTATACTATATATTAGCAGTTACTTATGTTTTATTATATATGGGAGCTCTGTGGTCTTGTCTCTCTGTCTCCTTCCTGATGGTTAAGATGCTGTGGGACTTCCTTACTCAAGCAGTATAAGTACCCACCTCCTGTCACTGTTACTGCTTCAGAGTAAGAGGGGGCCCAGAAAGTCAGTGTCCACCTACAGCCAGAGGAAACTCAACTAGCATGTGCCTGTAAATACCCACTGCTTGTAGATACCCACTGCCTGTAGATACCCACCTGCTACGCAGGGAGGAAGAGCCCTAAAGCCCTTCTCTCATGAGGCTTTTCCCTCTAGAACATCTCTTCCTAGGCAATGCAGCCACATCCTGCATTAACCTTCCTGTCCCCCCCTTGGCCAGAACAACACCTCCTTAATTATAATCCATCAAATTCCTCTCTCCTCTACCTGGAAGAAATGGGATTTGAGGACAAGGAACAAATAGGGAGTCATAAGTCTCTTTTCGTGGGAAAGGAAATCAATCCCGTGCCCTGCTGGGAGCCCTGCTTTGCCTAAAGCCTGGCAAAATGCAGTAAGAAGTTAAGGCTCTTAGCAGCAAACATTACAAGAGCCCTATTAAGCCCAGCTCAGGGTTTTGTACTCAAGTGTTCCTGTGGCACCTGACGCTCCACGTTTACACAACGGGGTGATTGTGGCCAATCACCCTGGCAGGGGCACCCACGGGTACCCAGCGTGGGCTGCAGGGCAGGGGCTGCTCAGGAGCCTCTCACAGGGCACAGCCAGGGCTTTGGGAAAGGATTTGGCAAAAAACAGGAGTGATTTGATAATGGCAGAGTCCTGGGAAGGGGCCACATTGGCTATCAATGAGTGTGTGTGCCCACGTGTCCCCTGCAGGCCTGTGGTGGTGGCCAGGCTGAGGTACCATCCACAGCACGGCAGCCAGCAGAGGGACAGGATGGTGGCTGCTCAGGTAATGAAAGAACTGCATTAACCCATCTCCTGTGCCCCACCTGAGGTGGCAGGGCTGGGGGGTGTGCTGCATGGTTACAGAGCCCAGCTCTCAGGAACAGGGCATCTGAGGACATCAGGAGGACAGTGCAAGCCTTGTCACACAGCCTGAAGTCTCACAGCAAGTGTCTATTAATAAGCCATGCCCACGCTTCCTCCAGGTATTTACAGTGCCCTTTCTCCCTGTTAGCTTTGAAAACCACAGCTCCCTTTTGACAGAGCAAGTCCTTTTCTTTGAGTGATGCATTTGGTGCCACAAGTGCATTTGGCTGGGGCTGTGTGGTGGTAAAAACCTCCCTCATTTTGGGAAGTGAACAGGATTTCCCTCTAAAAGTGACCTCTGTCTCCAGGTGAGCAGTTCCAGCCTGTCCTCTGGGAGCCTCTGTGCTGTGGAAATGGTGGCTGGCTGGTTTTGGTGCTGGCTGAGGAGAGGTGCCACTGAGCCCACAAAAGACAGAGGTGACAGCATCAGTCCAGCCAGCAAGGTCACCCGCCCTGGGGAGTGTTGTCCCAGGTGAATGGGGAAGGTGGGCATTCCCAGGTGCTTGCAAGGGGACTTCTGGAGGTTTGCCAGTGTGGGCAGCCCCCCCAGACCCCTGAAAGGTGTCTGGTTTCTTGTCCTTGCCCAGGGCAGAGCTCCTTGTGCCACACTGATTCTTTGGCAAAGGAGCCACAAGTGGCACAGCTGCAAAGTGGGACTGGCTGTCAGCTGGGATGGCTGAGCCTGGCCTGTGAGTCAGGTGGGGCAGGAAAGGTAAAGAGAGAAGCATCTTCACCCCAGGGAAACAATGGGAAATGAAGTGGAAACTGGGACCTCTGAGTTCCTCTGCCCTTCCCCAAGAGGGGCAAAGGACAGTTCCCAAAATCCACATCTGTTGTAACTCAGTTGTGCCCTCTGAGAAATGTCTCTTTGCTGTTAGATGTGCAGTTCCTGCTAGAGTGACTTTCTGGAGCTGGAGACAAAGGGAAGAATTGTTGGTAATGAGCTATTTGTAGAGAAATTAATCTTGACACTTGCATCACTAATACAAGGCAAGGCAGCATCACAAACTTTCTTACCATGGTAAGGACAGCACCTGGGGGAGACTGAGAGCCTGGGGCTCCTGTGAGTGGTAGGAGCATGTTGCAGCATTGCTTGGGTGCAAGAGCAGAACCCAGTTTGCCTCACTGAAAGAACAGCCATGCAGAAACCACAAGAACTCGTCGTTCTGGTCAGGCCCTTGGATTGTGTCAGGATTTTGTGACTACTCCTTCACAATGAAAATTGCCTCTGAGCTGCCTTGCTGTCTGCAGGGCTGGCTGGGACTGTGCAGGTAAGCTGGCAGGCAGCATTGCCCTGGAGCAGCAAACCCATTCAATTAGCCCCCTTGCCTGCAGGAACACGGTTGGCTGGCAGCACAGCACCCCTCCTGGTACATCAGATATGGCACAGTGGCTGAGTCACACCCAAGCAGTACACGGCTCCCAACTTGCTGAGACTAATTTCTCCCAGCTTTAATTAGCCGTGAGATGCTGGAGTGCCTGAAGCACTCTGCCTGCCCCTGTTTACACTCAGTGCATCAATCCAGTTGGGACTGAGGTCTCCAAATATTTGCAGTTAGCAAATATTGCTATGTTTTGCCGTTCCAGCTCTCTGCAATTAGCTGGAAAACACGGGTTTGTATCCCCAGTGCTTTGGAAAACAGAAGGGTGGATGCTCAGGGCCCAGGACTTCAGCAGCAGAGCCAGGGCTGTGTGCTGGCTCAGTGTCACCCCAAAAAGGCATGAGAGGAGGAGGAGCAGGGGCTTCTGGCACCCTGAGGATGGAGCAGGGGCCACATAGCAGGAGCTGCTGATGTAAATGAAGGCTCCCTTAATATATGACTTGATTCTGCCTTTGCTGTGTGGTTTGTACATATGAGGACACTTTACCCTTTCCACATCTCCTCCCCCCATATTTCTCTTACTGCTGTGGTGACAGCCAGGTAACTGAGGTGGTGTCAAACCAGCCTCCATCATTCTGATGGTGGCATGAAGGGCCCCAGTCCAGCCAGCTCACACTTACAAGTGCTAGACTTGGCACTTCTTATCTGGCAGCAAATGCACCAAAAAAACCAATCTGCATTTTAACCTTGGTCATGTTAAACAGCTCTCAGGATGCAGTGATCCATTTGCTGGTTGCACAGAGAACTACTGGCAGTTGTTAAATAATTATGTTTAATTTGCAGTAACAAAGGACACAAAATCCATGTTGCATAAACTCTGCTAAAGGTGAATGTCGCTTTTATATAAAAATACACCAGATTAATTCAACAATTTGAGGTCTGCCAGCCCTCCAGAGGGTTGTACAACCATTTGTATGTGTAGAAATGGATGGGAGAGGCAGCCCAGGTGGGTTTCTGTGCTGGCAGCAGAGAGCTGCAGTTGCTCTGCAGGGCTGGATGGGTTGGGACACGCCTGGCACTGAGGCAAGCACTTAGAAATTCCAGCTCCTAAAGACTCCTGCTCTGTCCCAGAGGTGCTGGCTGAGCCTGAGTGCAGCGAGCCACACCAGATGGGGCTGCAGTGCTCACTGGTAGGGACTGGCAGCACTGCCTGGGCCTGGCATGGCCAGGGGACAGCTGGGCACTGGAGCAGGGCAGGGGAGCTACTTGTTTGGCTCGGAGAAATGATGGTGGGGCTTGAACTAATATGGTATTCCTCCCATCCAGACTCCAAACGGGAGCCTTGGCCACTGGGGTGGTCTCTTTTGCCAATTCTGTGCAGAGCTCAGTCTCAGCAAAGAGTGATCCTGAGACAGGTGTGGAGGAGGGGATGGCTGGAGTGGCTCAGCACGTGTAGTGAAGCCAACACAAGCAGGTGACAGGGACAGCAGTGCCATGGTGGGTTTCTGGCTGTGTTACAGCAGTGTGAAGGCAAAGAGGGGCAGGAGCAAGAGGCGGAGAGAAGGTGACTCTGCTGCCAAGAAGGCAAAGGCCTGACCCTGCTAAAGTGGTTCATTGTGGTGATTTGCTCTTTTGGCCCCTCCATCCAGCACCAGGTCCACTTTGGAGGGAGGTGCTGCCTGGTGTCCTGCCCAGCCAGGTGCAATGGTCGAGCTTTGCTGTTCCCATTGTGTGGCACCTTGGAAAGGTGTTGCTGTGTGTGCTGTTGGCTGTGACACTTGGGACTCGAGAGGGTTTTCTCTTCTGCAATTACCAGAATGGCTGAGAGGCACAAGGTCTGTGGTACCTGGCATTTTGTCTTCCATCTGTCTCTGGGCTCTGATATGGCAGAGATATTCCCTTTTGTAGAAGCCAAAAAGGGAATAGAGGATTGCATTTAGCCCTTCTCCCAGCATGGGTTAGCAGAAGCAAAGCAATAAATCAGGAGACATTTCAGCACTCACCTCCTGTTTTTACAGAAATCACTATACATTACGAGTGCCTTTGCATATTTTATAGCACTTTAAAAAGCCAATGTAGCTAATCTGGAAGTTGGCTTGTTCAGAGAAGCACAAAACATGTGCAGCCATAAAAATCCCTCATTTGATGTCAAGCTATTGCATTTTCAAATGTCTGAAAAGCAATCACTTTTACACATCCGAGGAGTTTGCCTTGACTCACCCCAGCTCCTCATGGCTGGTGAGAACAAAAAAGATCAGCACAGCATCTTGAGAAGTTGTGTGGTGTTGTTGCCACACAGAACAGATTTTGGAAGCAAAGGCAGCCTCCATCCAAGGCTCACCTTAGAAGAGGTGCAGTGTGCTTTTGTGCAGCTGGGAAGAAAAGGTATTCTGACTGAAAAGGACAGAGATAACCCAGGTGATGCCAAAAGGCTGGAGCAGTAATGGTGGTGGAGGGACTGGCATCCCTGTAACAGGGAAATGGGGCTCGGGGGGGTTTTGGTGTGCAAAGTACTGTCCCATCTCTGAGAGCTGGTGAACAGTTGGACATTCCTAAGTTTTCTCTCCTCTGGCTCTTACTACTACAAAATCTGTGGGAATTTGTTATTTTTGGAAAAGCTGCTTTTCTTCCTCGATGGATCAAGAGGTTCAGCAGTTATTTGTGGTGTAAGATGCATAAGTTCATGCCCAGATACTCAGGGTGGTCACAGAACCCTCAGCCCACAGAAAACCAGACAGAAAACTGGCTCTCCAAGTGCTTCATTCAACATCCAGTCTAAGGACTGTTCCCATGTCCCCTTTCTCTCGACACTTGGGCATTTGCTGTGTTTGGTTGCTGGAGGGAGGGAGGGAGCCAAGTGTTGGGCTTAATGGTAAGGTTAATGTTGGGGTTGAAGTTGGTTCTCTCCAAATGCCTTGCCCTGATTCAGGGGATGACCAGCTCATCTTGGCCCCTCTTCTGCTTCAAACAGCAGCTTGGCCAAGCCTAAGCATGTCATCCACTTCAAAACTGGTTCCATCTGTGGCAGGAAAGCTGTTTTCAAAGGAGGAAGGGGTCGGGTGTGCTGCTGTGCAGTCCAGCCAAGGGCACAGCCGGGCACAGCCCCCAGGCCATGGGCAGCTGGAGCAGAGGACAGTACTGAGCTGGCAGAGGCACTTGGTGTATTCCCTGCCTGGAACCTACTGAAGGGAAGGCTGAAATCTGTTGCAGGAGCAAGCAGCCAGGAGCATTGGATGCTGCTGGAGGAGGGAGAATGATTCAGCCACCTGAAGGCATCTCCCTGTAGGAGAATTACCTTCCCTATAAAGCAGCAGGCACTGCTCTTAAGTGTTATCAAGCTTAAATCGGTTCCCTAGGTGACATCCGGTAAGTGGATTTCCCAATTAAGCACATCCCGATTAAGTGGGATGTACTGTAATTACAGAGAGCTCAGCACTAGGAGCAAATCAGCTCCGTTTGCAGCAGCAGGGCCGGATGGAAGCTCTTCCCCAGTCTGGGGGGGCTGTACCAGGCATTTCTGTGAGCAGGAACGTGGGCAGCAGGGGATGGGATTGTGCAGCCACCCCCACCACGCCAGTCAGTGTGCCCCGCAGGAGGAGGGCTGAAGGGAGCCCTGGTGCCACATCTTGGAACACTCTGAGAACAGGAGCATCCTCCTTCTGAGGTCACACTCATGTCTCCTGCTAGTCCACAATCTGCTGGATGAAGCCTTTGCTGCTGCCAGAGAAAACACCCATTGGCAGAGAAGGCTGTGTGGATGCTGTGCTGGGAAACAGGGGCTGTTCCTATGGGGGCAGAGGCTGCCAGATGGTGCTGCCCCCCACCAGGCAGACAGTGCAGCCCTTCAGAGCCAAATTCCCTTTGCACAACCCCAGAGAGGTGGGTTTTCTGTCACTGCTCCCTGCCCATCCCTCTGGCTTCCTCTTCAAAGGTGTCCCACTCCCTACATGAAGCCTCATGGTCCTGGAGTCAGTGTGGGGCCACATAAGCCCATTCATCTAAAGCCTTGTGGATCCCTGCTGCTGATGGGACATCATGGGGGGAGAAGATGCTCTTTGTGGTCTATTTGTGAAAGGAAGAACAGAGGGTGTACTGCCCTGGACAGGTCAGAGCATTTTTATCTGGACAGGAATATGAAATCTAATTGGAGACCTGGGAATTAACTGGTCAAGGCAGCACTGAAACACTGGATGCAGTGCAACAGGAGGGCAAACCTGTGCCAGGAGGGGGGTGTGGCACAGGAGCATGGCTGCTTTGGAATGGAGCAGGACTCTAGGCCTGAGCATGCACCCTCAGAGCAGGCCAGCCTCCAGGTCAGAGCCTGTTTTCGCACTCCTCAGGTTTAGCCAGCTGCCTCAGGATCCTTCATTCCCACTTGGCCAGGAGGTGAGGGAAGTGCAGTGCAGCCCACCTTCCCTCCAGCCCCTGGTCCCCAGATCATGCTGGATGGGGCACATCTTCACAGCCATGGTGCTTCCAGGGCTCTTGTGCCTCCAGCCAGGATGGCCAAAAAGCTTTTACAGCTCCCACACTGTTCTTCGCTGGGGCTGCAGGGTGGGGAGCACGAGCCTTTCTGCTTGCCAGAGCTGAGACCTTACATTTTTGGGGGGCATGTCACATGATTTTTAGCTGCAGAGAGAACACAGTAGGACAGCATGAGAGGCTGATGAGGTGCTCCTACCTTTGAGCAGATTATCTGTGTGTACATGACTTGGCTGTGTCCCCTGTGGATGGATTCACACTCCTGATCGCTGGGCTGAGCCCACAGGGCTGCAGCCCCTCAGACCCCTCAGCACTGCAGCACCTCAGACCCCTCAGTGCTGCCTCCTCTCCTTCTGTGCCTCCCTCTCCCACTGCAGCACCTTCCCTCTCCCACCAGCCGGGCTGCAGTGACCCCACGATGTGACAGCCCCACGGGGTGACAGCCCCACGGGGTGACAGCCCCACGATGTGATAGCCCCACGGGGTGACAGCCCCACGGGGTGACAGCCCCACGATGTGATAGCCCCACGGGGTGACAGCCCCACGGGGTGATAGCCCCATGGTGTGGTGTCCCCACGAAGCTCCTTT
The DNA here is from genome assembly GCA_013396655.1 of Campylorhamphus procurvoides. Taxonomy (NCBI): domain Eukaryota; kingdom Metazoa; phylum Chordata; class Aves; order Passeriformes; family Dendrocolaptidae; genus Campylorhamphus; species Campylorhamphus procurvoides. The sequence continues at coordinate 95,199 of WBMV01000050.1, forward strand.
GGGATCCAGCTGGAGATGCAGGGCACTCCCGTGTGTGCAGTGTCTGCGCTGCTGGTCCCCCCCAGGCCCTTACACTGCTGCTTCTTCCCTACTGCTGGGTTCGCAGTGCCACCCGCTGGCAGAGGCTCCCCAGGAATCCTCCTCTGCAGCCTTTCTCTGCCACAGGGGATGCTACAAAGAGGAAATGTTATAAGGGTGGCTCTGGTGGGTGCAATTCATAGAGCACATCCCAGGGGTGCTGGTTCTCGGACATTGGAAACCTTCTGGCACCCTGTTTTTGCACATCTTGAGTATGCTGAGCCCCAGGCTGCAAGGTCACTGGTTGACAGTCCCCTGTCTCGGCTCAGGCTGTGTTTCTGGTCAAGGCAGCTCCCACTGCCTGCCCCCAGCAGGCTGCCCAGCCCTGTGTCCTGCCTGCAGTGTGGAGGGCAGGAGGCAGCACCAAGGTGCTTTCCCAGCCCCACTTCTGGGTCTGCCAGGTTGGTTTATGTGGGTTTTGCATCCATGTTTTCCTGTGCAGGATGAAATGCAAAGCCCTGGCTGATACCAAACCCCACACTGTACCTAGGGAGCTGCATTCCAATTGGGAATGTGCTCCTGGCAATGGGGGCTTGGGGACTTGTGTGGGAGGGGATGCTTTGGGGCCACAGTCAACTTAACAGTCAGTCTGGTCTCTGAGTTTTCCTTGTCCCTTTCTGACCCCAATTACAGGCTTGTTTACATCCCCAATCGAGCAACAGGAGCAGAGACAGCCAAGAGACAGAGCAGTGCAGTCCTCAGCACTTGTGTGCAGTGACTGCAGTGTGCAGAAGGGCATTGCCAGGCTGGTACCCCCTGGAGCAGCCACAATCAGCCCATTGCCCAGATGGGATTGCCATGTCCAGGCAGCAGCAGCAGCAGCAGCAGCAGCAGCAGTGCAGAGGGACTGGCAGGAACTTTGTCCCCAGCCTCCTAATAGGCAGTGAGTGCCTGTTTAAAACAAAGCCTGACAAATGGCATCTTGGGGGTGTCAAGTCCTGGAGCAGTGTCTTCCCAAAAGTATGAACAGGCCCCGGAGGGAACCTGGCACAGCCTCCCACATAACTGTAATTAGAGGCTTCTGCACTCAGGCACTGGGAGCTGCTCTCCTCTTGCAAATTGGCCTTGATTGAAGAGGAAGAGAATGATTAGGCTGAAGGGAAATGGTGGGAGTGGCAGGCAAAAATACAGAGGTAAGTCTCAATTTGTCTTCTGGTTTTTGCCTCCCCTCTTCCTCTCTCCCGAATGGAGTCTGTGTGGGTGGAGGGAGCAGTGCTCCAGCTCTGCACAGCCTGGGCTGGCTCTGCCTGGGTGCTGGGGGATGTTAGGCTGAAAAGGAGCAGCTCTGCCCTGCTCCTGCCGACGCAGCCCCGGAGCATTGCCCTGCAGCTGGTCCTGTTTTGGAAAGCTCTCAGGGCTGGATGGCACCAGGGTCACCCATCCCTTTGCAGAGCTGGCAAAGGAGTTAACCCCTGACCTGGGTTATGTCCCTAGCCCCCTGGAAGGGCTATACTCCCTATAAACCCCAGGGCGTGACAACTCTTTCCTCTATTTTAATTATAAAGGAAATATTGATAGCTTGTTCAATCCAGCTTTTACCACGTTATTCGTTTAGGCCTCTGTTTTTGATTATCTGAATATATTTAAGTTCAGTGCTAAGCCCTGCTTCAGTGTTAGAGGTTCCTAAAGGATAACTCATGGCATTACAGAAACATGCTCCCTTCCCTTCCTAAAACTCTCTCCCTTCTCAGAGCCACAAGCACTAAAGATGTCCTGACTCTGACCAGTGGCATCCCACTCAAGTGGGGCCAGATGCTCCTCAGAGCAGTGTGTGCTGCTCGTGGTGCTGGCAGCAGGTAAAGCTGCAGCACTTGGAGGGCAGGGTCACATCCCAGACTCATTTTCTTTCAGAAGGTGCAAAAGAAGAGAACATGCTTTCTTCTCCAAACCAGAAGTGAACCTGGACTTCCTTTCCTCTCCAAAGCACCCAGGTTTGGTCCCTATCCTGGTTTGCCTTACCAAGGGAACACCAGCATCTCACAGCTCCCTCCCATCATCCCCCACCCTGGATCCCTGCTGCAGTCACGCCAGCCAGGGGATTCAGCTGAGTGTGCTCCAGAACAACACACCAAAACCTCCAGAAAATAATTTTTCATTTCCCCAGGGCTCAGGGGTTGGGCTGTTGGGCTGCAGAGGGCAGCAGGAGGGGTCTTTAACCCCTCCCAGTGCCAAAAGGCACCTTTGTGGCCCTGCAGCTCCTCTCCCCAGGTTATGCACTGGTGTGATTGGACAGCAGATGACTGAGGTTAGGATAAGGCCTGGGATGGCTGGGATGCTGTTGCCATGGAAATCACCCGGTGTCTGGAATAGCAAGAATGAGAGCAACTCAAAAAGTAATGATCTGTCACATTGATTAAGGGGGAGTTGGAAGGATTTTGTTTGGGGAAAGCCTTGTGCTTCAAGTGATATGAATCCATATGCCACATCTCCCTGTTTGCCTTCCCCTGAAGGGCTCTGTCAACAGGAAATAATCTGATTTGTTTTGACCGGGGGTGTCTCCAGGGAGCACTGCCACGGTGCCTGCCCATCAGCTGCTCTGCACAGCCCTGCCCTCCCAGCATGAAAGGCACCGAGGCAATGCAATATTCATTCACTTCCTCTTCCCTCCTTCATTCATTTCTCCCTCCATTCATCTGCTTCATTCACATTTCCGTGGTGCTTTAATGAGCAGAGCTCACCCTGCAGAGCTTCCCCAGCTCTCTCTGTGCTGCAGATGGCTGCAGGCTCCTGTATGTGGCAGGGCTGCACTGGGGCTCTGCTCTGCCCAGCTGCCACGTGCATCTTCAAACCCCCAGCAGTTCCCCCCACGTTCTCCTATTCCATCTTTCATATCTGGGTGATTTCTCTTCGCCGTGGTTGCCACCCCAGCCAGCCCCTGTCCCCCCCGTGGCAGCCCCATCGTGGTGCTGATGTCTGTGCCCACAGCAGCCCTCCAGGTGCAGGGGTGGCTTGGCAGGTGGTGGCAGGAGGTGGCAGGTGGCATTGCTGGGGAAGCAGGAGGGAGCCAAGCGTGAAATGGGCATCACTGGGGTGCTGGTGCCAGGCCCTTGGTGCTGAGCCAGAGCCACGGGCATGAACATCCTCGGGGCTGTGTCACCATCCAGCTGCCCCCACCACACCGGGGCCTCTGTGGCACTGGAGGAGCATTTCTTGAGCATGATTTCTTTTTTTCTCTGCCTCGTGTCCTGCTCTGAGACCAATTCCTCAGAGGCAGGTGGGTGGCAGCCCCTGTGTGAGCTCCAGGCTTGGGCCAGGGCAGCAGAGCCTGGGCCAGCAGTCACAGCAGGCAGAGCCCTGGTGTGAGCAGCCTGGGCAGCCAGGGCTCAGCCATGGGCAGGGCAGGAGCAGGAGGCACAGCCCCTGGTTTTGGGGATTTTCCTCAGATAAACATGGCTCAACCCTCCTGTTGCCCAGTTTTGGGCACTCACAGGGTCTAGATGGGGGAACAATCACATCTGTGTTTCAGTGCCCTTTTTTAACCACACCTAAGCAGGTTTGCAATCTTTCCCCCTGATATACAAACATTTCTCTTGATGAAAATGAATTGCCTGAATACTGGCAGGGTAGAAATCCAAGAAAGATTAAAAGGAGAAAACTGATTTTCCTGCCCATGATCTCACTAGTGTAAAACCATCCCTTCCTCCCTCAGCCTGAGACCTGCCTTGCTGTGCTGTGTGTGAGCTGTACTCCATCCCTCTCCAAATAGCCAAGTGCCTTTCTGAACCAGGGAAGCAAACAGAAAACATCCCTTGTTTGTATAATGGAGAAAGCTTTCTCTTTTGTTCCCTGCTTTCTCTCAAGTGTCTGCTGCCATTCTTGTTACTCCCTGGGTTATTACCTCCGAGTGGCTCCTTCCACCAGCACAAGCTGCTTTATTGTCTGCTCAGAGCAATTATGGATTGGGATCATTCCTGCCATGCTGTTTCATTGTGGAAGGCTCCTCTGTGTGCCATGGCCGAGGTAACTTGAGGTGATTTGTGCTGCTGAGTTACCCATCCAGTTAATGAGGAGTGGGTGGCTGGTGCCCCCCTGGATGCTGGGACAGCAGGAGCAGCACAGGCTGAACCCAGACATCTTCCCAGGGTGAGGGGCATTCAAAGCAAGGTTTGTTCAGTGGAGCAGAGACCAGGGCAGGTATTTTTCTAGCTCTAGTTCATCTTTATTCACTGCTCGACAGCATGTTGGTCCTCCCTGTGAGGGTGCAGAGCCCCAGTGCTCTGTGTGTGCAGGGGACAGCAGTGTCCCTGCCAGGAGCACTTCAGTCCTGATGGAAGACACTCACTGTCTCGTTCATGGCTCATCTAGGAGGGCAGTCAGTTCCTCGGCCTGTGCTGTGAGGATGAGAGGAGCAAAGTGTTCCTTGGTCTGCACGGGATTCCCCCTCAGGAACTGCCTCACCTGGCTGGCTGGAGAGGGGAAATAAAATGAAAATGCCTCTCTGAAGTTCAAAATCAAGACCTCATGGGCCTCACACATCTGTGCAGATGAGAGAGAGCCCCAGTGCTGTCATGCTGCCTCTTTGAACCACGGGGAGTTTCACCCCAGGCAGGAACAGACACCTGGCCTCACTGCAGAGGGCTCAGCCTGCAGGCTGCAAAAGTACCTGCTTATTTCTATGCCTTTGATACTTGAACTACTATCAAAAGAACTCACTTCTTTCTCTTTTACTTGCTAGGACTCCCCAAAAACTTGCCACGGGCAGTAACATTTATTGGTGAGGTGCTGCCGAGCCCCCCGAGCTGTCCCTGCGCAGAGAGGATGGGGTCCTGCCCTGCAGAGCCCCCCCAAGCTGTCCCTGCACAGAAAGGGGGGGGGGCGGGCC
>WBMV01000050.1:100142-115923 GCA_013396655.1 Campylorhamphus procurvoides
GGATGGGGTCCTGCCCTGCAGAGCCCCCCCAAGCTGTCCCTGCACACAGAGGGGATGGGGTCCTGCCCTGCAGAGCCCCCCCAGCTGTCCCTGCACACAGAGGGGATGGGGTCCTGCCCTGCAGAGCCCCCCCAAGCTGTCCATGCACACAGAGGGGATGGGGTCCTGCCCTGCAGAGCCCCCCCAGGCTGGGCACTGCATTTCTCCTGAAGGTGTGAGGGCTCTGTCCTTCGAGAGCAGCCATGTGGGGTTTGTAATCCAGATCCTCAGGGCAGTAACAATATGTTTATCCATTCACTTGCTGATAAATAAAAGTGTGACACTTCGAAGCACTTGCTAAGGCTGTGACAGACCCATTTTTCCCACAGTTAGTAACATGTGGATTAGGAAGCCATGATTTTTATTTATTTTTAATAGCACACCATGAGGACAGATTAGCATGAGATTATTAATGCCATCACATGGTCTCGAAATCCTCCGTGCCAAGACCCTATCCACGTTCAGCACAAGCAGCAATGAGCCTTTCTAAGGAGGCTTGATGGTGAGAAGTGCTTTTTCCTTCTGGCTTAGAAACAGTAACTAGCAGGGTTGAATTTCTGGAGCTGTGTGTATGCACAGGACACTGCAAAATGGCATTGTTCAGTTACTTACCCCATTACTAAGCTTGCCCCTCCATACCCACAGAGATCTCTGGGTGTCTGGGCTGCTCCTGACACAGAGCACTCCTGCTGGCCCCCCTTCCCAGAGCTCCTCTTGCTTTCATACTCAGCTCATACCCCAGGCCAGGGCAGCATTTTGCCCACTTCCCAGTATTTTCTGGAGCTGAGCATGGCTTCATGCTTGCTTTGCTATTCAGTCCTGGCCCATCTGGACTCTCAGATATCCCTTCTGCAAGAAATTGGTGGCTCAAAGTGAACATACCCAAAGGCTTCACCCCTTTGCTGCCAAAGGGTCCCTCGAAATACCATTTGGGGATGCAAGGGCCAGGGGACAGCAGCAAGTCACCTCCCTCCTGCTCCTCTCTGCTCTGCCTCTGGCTCAGCCAAGGCTCTAGAGGGCTGCAAATCTATCTGGAAGTTTAAAAGCAATCTTCCTTGTGTTCTCCCTTGTCAGCCTGAGCTCCCAGAGCAAAGGGTGAGCAGTGGTCATTGGTAGAGTGCCCAGGCCTCAGCATCCCAGTGCCAGCACCCTGGTGGGCAGCCCTGCCTTGCCCCACGGGAGGGCAGAGAGCAGGCAGGAGCAGGCAGCAGCTCTCCTGATGCTCTTTCTGCCTCCTTTTTCGTCAGCCACGTGAGACAACTCCCCTTTCTGCTCATAGCAGTGCCTGGATCAGGGTTTCACAGCCACTCGTACCTTCCCAGAGGGCACTGAGGTACCACTGATTTTCTCCAAAGGTAACTGAGTGGATCAATAGATTCAGGATGACCTGGGGACACCTGGATGGCACCATCCACCTGCCAGCTGTGGATGGGCTCCGTGCACTCCAAGGCAGTAACATCTGGGGTACAGACAGGCATCCAGCAGTGGCATCTTGGCAAGGGACTTGAGCTCCCCATCACATGGTAAAAGAGTGGAGATCTCCAGAGACTTTTCCTACATGAGGTTGATGTCTTACATCTCTTTGCCCTTGTATTTTTGGCCCTTGGCCTGCCTGCTCAGCTTCCTTCCCTCACTCCCAGGGCCTGGAGGAGCCCTGGGGTTCAGCACACTGCCTGCAGGTACCCCCTGGGTGCCCATCTGCATTCACAGAAATAGTCATACCAGGCTCTGATGGCATCTGGAAATATTTGCATTTTGTGAGGAAATACCCTGTTTAAACTGAGGTTGATATTAATTCCATCTTTGCGTTCCCCACGTCCTTGAGCTCCGTTCACCAGCCTGGCCCCTGAGACAGCTCTGCTGAAAGCAAATATGTCAGTCTGCACTGCACAGGGAATATTTTAAGGCTCTGAAAACAAAGTTTATTATAGCAAAGCTGCCAAAAGTGTAACCACTGCCATGCTAAAATATCCTCTGCCTCCTACATTTGTAACGTGGGAGTCTTTTATATCCTCTTTACTGCTGCTGAACCATACATTTGTATTGGCAGCAGATGCATATAGACTGGGACCTATTTCAGTGGCATGCAAAAGAGCCCTTAGGTTAGAAGATATATTACAGCTTACTGGAAAGCTTGAAATTAACTGTGTGATGATGCCACATGAAGATAAAGAACCAGCAATTTTATTGAATTACGATTTTATCCATATGGGCTGAAGGCTTGAGCTGTGTTAACATCTCCAAAGGTCTCCATTTGTCAGATTAACTATTGAGTTTTTGGGCAGCTAGGAAAAAGAGACGTAATTTAACTGTTTCCAGCCAGCAAAGCGCTGCCTCTTTGCACTCTGTATGGGAGCAACCCAAACAGAACAGAGCCAAACACAGCCCTGGCTGCAGGAGGGCAGTGCTCCCTTTGCTCACAGGCACAGGGCAGGGAAGGCTCCTCCAAAGCTCTGCTGGGCTTACCATTAACAGCAAACCCAGAAATGTCAGTACTTGAGTGGTCCAATTCCTCTGCAGTGCTGAGAGACCTCTCACAGTCCATGGATTTCAGCAGCAGAGCCAAAGGTGTGCTCTGAGTGTGGGATTTCCTCGGGTGTCTGGCAGTGGCAGGCAAAGGGTTAACGATGGAAAAATATGCACAGGTTTAGGGGAAGGAGGAAGGATTTTTATTTTTTTTTAATATATGCTTTTTGCTTCCCATCTTGGCTCTTGGCACAGTGTCCCCTGCCTCTAATCACACCTTATAACTGCAGTTTAAATCAAAACCCACAAGGCTGGACCAGTTGGCTCCAGTTCCTGCTAAGCCATTGGAGCTGTGACTGAGCAGACTTGCTGTCACCAAGCCAGTCCCCTGCCTGTGCCTCCCCATCCTGGGGCTCCCTCGGCAGCCTCTGCTCTGTGCGGGGAATCCATGGAATACGGGATTGGGATACATCCCCCTGCCCTGGCCCTCTGCTCCTCCTGCCCCCTCCCCAGGCAGCAGCAGGGAAGGGAGGCTCCTACGAGGCTGTGCAGCACACCTGAAGAGATTTGGCTGCTTAATATGTCCAGAATTAAATATACATATATATGTATGTATTCCCAAGTTCCAGCAAGATGCCCTTTTTGTTGCCCCCTGTGGTTTGTGTGACCATCACCCCCTGGAGATGCTGGCTGTGGTGTGGCTGTTCCAGGCACTGCCCAGCCACGAGGGCCGTGTGGCTCTTGGGAATACAAGATGAGATCCCATCCCCTCCTTGGGGCATCTCTCCTTCCATGGATCATGGTCTGGAGCCACGGCCACGGCTGATAAACCTGCCTGGGGTGATTGTGGTCCCTGCTGCTCTCCTGAGGTCAGAGACCTGCAAAGAAAGTCCCTGTTTGTTCCTTACACTGATCCCCGAGCCGTGGCATTGTGGGGACAGATCCCTGTCCCCTCTGTCCTGCCCCCCACTGCTCCCAGAGCCCTGGGGACACTGGGCAGGAGGGTGGAGGGAAGTGCTGCCTTGGCATCGAGAGCTGCATCACCCAGCTGTGCTTTAACTCCTTCTTGCAGCCATTTTGAACGAAGAATAAAGCAGGAAAAATAGCATGAGCCATATAAACCCAAGGCAGTCTCTGCAGTCAGATGTGTTTAAAAGTGGAATTGCAGCTGTGACAGGGAAGGAGTGTATTCACTAGCACTTCCTGCTTTGTAAATCAATCCTTTCAAAAGCACTGGGTTGGGTGGGAAGTTTGTTTGGGTAACATTATTGAGGAGGGAATTGAAATCATTAATGGGATTTTTTTCTTTCCTCTCATGTGTCACTGAAATGCACAAGATGGTGACAGACTCCGAACTGGGAATCCCTGTTCCTGCACTCTGAGCTCCTGAGGTCACTCTTACCACTTCAATAACAAGGGGAAATGATGTGGCTTGGTGGCAGAAGCCAGTTGCATGAGGAGTGGGGAGGGATGTGTGTCCAGAGCCAGGCTGTGCTCCAGACCAGGCTGCAGCACCGATGGCACCCGGCGCTCCCAGAGAGCCCAGGAGGCTCTGGGAAAAATTAACTGAGTTAATTAACTGAGCATCTGTGGGGTGGCTGTTTTCTCTGCCTGCCCTGGCTCTTAGTCCTCATCTCTGAGGAGAGAAGGTGTTATTGCACCCATTTATTTGCAGTGTTGGTTCCCCAAGGCAGAGATTGTGTCACCCTCGTGTCCCATCTGGGATACCCTCTGAGCCTCGGCTGGGACTGAGCACTGTTAGACATGGGGACAGCATTGTCTAGAACTGGGGGAGGAAATACTCTGGAGTTTCTTTGCTGATGGCACTGCCTTCCCTCGAGCTGCTGCGAGCCCAGGGTGGGACGTGGTGCTGGAGCTGTGTGGGAGGGCAGGCTTGGGTGTGTGGTGTGCTTCAAGACTCCTCAGAAGTGATGCAAACCCAGATCTTTGCTCTCCTCTTGTTATGTGCAGCAGGTCAGGTCCTGCTCTGGAAGTCACTGAGCTGTGCCTCAGAATCACAGCTGATGGAAATGCTGCTGCTGGCCCGTGGAAGGGTTTCTGGGGTGGGTTTTATTTTTGAGCCAACCCATACAAGAAAGAATAAGCTTTTCTTTTGTTGGCCATCACTTTTTGCAGCCTGTGTCAGGCTAACAATGGCTGGGTATTCCTCCGAGGCTGTAAAATGAGCTCATTCATCCTTTCTCTCTCTTTGTTGTAGGGGAAAAAAAAAGGGAAAAAAAAGAGAGAAAGAAAAGAAAAAATCCACTGAGCTACTGTTTGCTTTCCAAAGGGAGCCTGTGGTGTGGCACCAGCAGGCAAGCACTGCTCTGGCTCAAACACCAAGGTGATGTGCTGTTTGTGTTCCCTCAGCCCCACGAGTGCAGAGGGAGGGGGAAGGCAGCAGTGAGAGTGGGACCCTCTGGGGAAGGCAGGAGTGAGAGGGGGACCCTCTGGTGAAGGCAGCAGTGAGAGTGGGACCCTCCGGTGAAGGCAGCAGTGAGAGTGGGACCCTCCAGTGAAGGCAGCAGTGAGAGGGGGACCCTCTGGGGAAGGCAGGAGTGAGAGTGGGACCCTCCGGTGAAGGCAGCAGTGAGAGTGGGACCCTCTGGGGAAGGCAGCAGTGAGAGGGGGACCCTCTGGTGAAGGCAGCAGTGAGAGGGGGACCCTCTGGTGGGCTCCTCCCCACCAAGGGGAGCCTCCCTGAGCTCTGTAATTTCCAGCAGGATCAGCAGGGAGCAAAGCTTGGGGTTCAGCCCATGGCCACCTTCCCACTGAGTCAGGGCTGAGTAACTGCCTGAGCAGGGAGGGCCCAGGTGCTGCTGGAGATGCTGCTTTGGTGGTGCTGGTGGAAGCTCAGCCTTCACCAGTGTGGGGATGGATGGGGGATGCTGTCACTTGGCACGAAGTGGTGGCCTGTTGTGTGGCATTGAGATGCAGCAGAGGGCAGGGGAGAGATGACATAGTGACATCTGTGTCTTTGGAAAGAGAGACAGCAAAAGAGTCACCTGATTGCCTGAGAAGGGGCCTGGTAGAAGGGTTTGGATGCTATCCCAAAACGTCTTGCTGGTGTTGGGAGAGTAGGGGTGGCAAAATCTCCAGCATGGCTGTGGCACAAGGACAGCAGCACTGCAAACAGCTTTACCTGCCAGGAGCAAAATGCTGCAGAAAGGATAGCCAGACATTTGGGAAATCTTGCAGAATTTTCTGGGAAAAGCAGATCTCACTGAAAATCAGGTGAACTCATGGGCAGCTGGACTGAGGTGCTTCAAACAAGGGTGTCTTGTCACTTGGGAGATGTCTCTGCTTGGCCACAAGCTCAGCCTGTATCGCTTCCCACCCCAGACCGTGCTGATGGGTTGGAACTGTAAAGGGGAAAAGGAGGAGGTTGTGGGTGCTAAAATAAAGGCAGAAGCCTGGAGAGATAGTCCTGTGAGGGATCGGGCTGTACTGGGTTGGATTGGAGGATCAGGATTAACTTTCACTGCTAGTTTTTCCTCTTTCCACAGATACTCCAAGAAACTCCAGCTCCTATTGACACTGAGCTGTCTGGAAGGTCTTGAGATGCCAGACCTCAACCCCACCCCACTTCTTTCCAGGTTTGAGGAGATGCTTTATCTTGCCTCACCTGGGTTCAGCCCATGGGCACATGCCAGCTGCTTTGCCAACAGGAAGGTCTGGCCAGAGGTGTTTGGCCTGGGGGTGCAGTCCAAAAGCAGGAATCACCCCACAGCAATGGCTGAGGAGGGAAAGGAGTGGAACAGACCTCCCTGCCACCCTTCCAGCAAGTTTAGGGCCTGTTCTTTGGTGTGTTTTACTGGGCCAAAAGCAGAGCAGCCTCCTGTCCTGCTGAATTCCTCCCAAACTCCCCCATCACAGCATGACCAATAGGAATGGCAGCAGCTGGAAGACTGAAATAGCAGCTACCATTGCTTAGGCCCCTCTGATTTGTCCTGTGGTTTTTCCACGTGCTTTAATCTCCAGTGAATAATCCCTCACTGTGGTCTTTCTAATTCCATGCTCTGTGCTGGTGCTTCCTGTAAACAGCAGGGCTGGTGGCCCTGGCACAGCCACCACTGTGTCACTGGGGCTCTCTGTCCCCTGCCGTGCACAGGGCATGGGACAGGGCTGGTGTCAGGCTGGACGTGGCTGTGTCCAGGGCCTGAGTGATGGACAGGCCAGATTGTCCTTTCCACAGAGCCAGAGGAAGTCAGGGCTGGCTCGGATGAAGCCATGGGACAATCCCCATGTAAAAGCAGCCTGTGTGAGAGGATCAGGTGCCAGCACCCAATGAACTGCACCATGTGGCCTCCAGCAGTCATGATTAGGCCAGTTCTCAAAAGCAGAATTGGGCTAAGTTACAGGCAATGAGGTCCCTCCAGTCCATGTTTGCACTGGTGCTGTGTCTTTGGGGCAGGAGCTGTCCCATGCAGGTGCTGTGACCAGACCTTGCTCAGCCCTTACTTGCCACATCTCTGGTCTAAAATTTTGAGTGTACCACTAAAATAAAATAAAATATGAAGGGCCTGTGTTGAATGAAGGCCTTTTCTGATCTGGGTTGCCACCTTTCTCTGGTAAAGTAGATGCCCCATTATCACCAGGCTGATTTTGGCTCATGCAAAGTTGGACTCAAGCAAAGCTCCTACAAACTGTGTGCTGGTTCCCTGAGTCCTCCTGAAAGCATCACAAGTGTGGATGGCATTGCCCCATTCTGTGTTTGTTCCTGCCTGTGCTCACGGACCCCTCTGGCCTCAGGCTGACCATGTGCCTCCACCACTCCATGTTTTCTGACAATGGGGGTGTGAGAAGCCTTGAGAGGGACAGAAAGGCTTTGCCCAGGCAGCAGTAGGAGCCCTTCAGCCCTGAAGCCAATAATCATTGCCTGGAACTGGTCCCTTTGGCTCCAGGCACTGCTGAATTTGCTGGGGGAGAAAAACCACTGCCTTGGATCAAAGCACTGTTAAAGGAGACTTCACAAAAGTGAATAGCTAGTGGTCAAGAGGAGCTGCCAGACTCCTGCTTTCTCAGTAAGTAATAAAAGTACTTTTTAACACAATTAATGTGATGTCTTGCTAAAGACTGAAGGAAATTGGAATTGAGACATTTGTATTTTGACAGACTGTGGAAAACTTCTGTTCAGACTGGTAGGAATGAAACCAATAAATTTCTGAAGAAACTTTCTGAATTCAGCCTTCAAGATAATAGATAGGCTGTTCTGACTGTGGATAAATAAACTCTGTTTTTATAAGCATTTAAAGACCTTTGGGATGACGAAGTGGAACATACTTCAAGTCTCCAAAGATGGGAAGTGGCTTCTGAGTCAAATGCCCTCCCGTGCCAGGGCTCGTATTTTAGACTGAGATCACTCTTTTGTGACTTGCTGACAGGTTTTTTGTTGTACTTTGAGGAAAAAAAGGGGAAACGTCCCAGGCTGAAAATAGCAGTGAAACATACCCGAACTGGCCAACCTGTTCCTCAGGAAAACTTCCCAGGGAAGAATAAAGCTCCAGCTGCAGCCTCAAAAACACCGGCTAAGAAAGGGCTCATGGAGCAATGATGGGGGGGAAAACTATTTTGGATCATCTGAGCCCCTGCCTGGGCTTTGCTCATCTCTCTCTTGTGGTGAAGGTGAGCACCCACACAAGGAAGGTTTGGTTCCCATCAGGAAGTGGTTAGAGGGTGGATTCCCAGGGTAGGAAATGTGGGAGCCACTCCCTCTCTTTTTGCTGCCCCCTGTGATGAAGAACAACCCCCCTTGCCATTCCTGCCCTCCCTTCCAGTGGCTGCAGCCATCCAGGGAGAGGGGTGGGAAGGCTGGGTCAGAGCTCCTGGCCTGGAACATCAGGGCAGGTCTGTGCCTTTGTGCCAGGCCAGGCTGTAACTCTGCAAGTGAAAGCCAAGGAGATGCAAACCAGAGCCATGGGTGGGGAGCAGCACTGGAGCCTCTGCACTGACCATGGTTGGCTTTGTCCTCCTGCATGTCCCTCTGCTGGATGGAGGGAACTGCTGGGGCTGTGGGACAGAGACCCCAGGGATAGGCTTTATTGGAACTGAATATAAAGCCACGTTTCTGGAGGGGAAAAGAGAGAAGTCACATTACAGGGTGGAGCTAAACGAGGCTGATGGGCTCTGAATGGAGGGGGGAACCTGCAGTGGCACAAGGGGGACCACAGTGAGCCCCAGGGTCCAACACCAGGGCAGGGGCCAAGTCACCGAGGTTTAGGGGCACCAGCACATTGCAAGGACTGCTCAGGGCACCGTTTCTCTGGCTTCTCAGTGAGAAAATGAAGGCAGAGCAGGGCAGGGCTTGTGAAGTACAGAGGTGATGGAAGTGGGGGAGCAAGGGGATTTAGGAGGCAAAGTCTTATAAGATGGCTGGAAATGGGCACCCAGTTAGTTCAGCCTTTATTATTTAAAGGTCATTAATCAGGGAACTAACTTAGCAAAGCTTGCAATGATCCTCCTCTTCTGAGAATGTTTGATCAAGACTGATCCCTCCCCGCCAAAGCAGATGCTTTAATTGATGTGGAAATGAGTTCAGGTCCGAGTTTTCCCAGGGATGAGCCTGGATGGCTGCAGGAACCCCCCTGCCTTTGAGACTGGATTAGGGACAGGCGGCTTGTCCTTGCCCAGGAGCCCAGGGGGACAGTGGAGGGTCGGGAGGAGGTGCTGGGGCTTTGACTGGGGTGCAGGATCTCCCAGGAAGGAGCAGGCAGAGACAGCAGCATCCCCCTGGCTCAGCCTATGGACCACCCTGCCCCTCTGCTGCTGCCCCAGCAGCCCCTCCTGCGTCCTGCCTGCTGGGTGGGTGGGCAGAGGAAAGGAGGGCTCTTTGCAAGCAGGGGGAAGGGTTAATCTGCCTGCAGTTCAGCAGCTCCCACCCCGCTGGCTGCAGGGACCTGTGCTCCTGCCACCAGAGACACCAGAGTTGCTACAGCAACTGCAGAGCACGGGGACTCAGCACCCTCCCTCTGCCACCTTCCACCCCCAGAATGAGGCAGAGCAGGGAAAGCATGCCAGGGAGCCAAAGGGACTGGTTGGGATGCCCCTCAGCACTCAGGGCTGCTCCATGCTCTGCTCCCCTCCCACCACAGCCAGAGCTCAGGTGGGGCTGCACTCCCAGCAGTCCTGGCAAGCACTGGGGTTCCAGCTCAGTGGGATTGCACGCAGCAGATCTGCATCCCAAGGATGGCCTGGCAGAGCATGGCACTCCTGCCAGCCTGCCCTGCAGCCCAGGCACCCATCCTGCAGGTCTGGGGGAGGCAGGGCTGGCTCTGGGGGCTGTGGGGTTGGGGCTGCAGGGCTGGGGATGCTGCAGGGACCCCCCCCAGCAAGGGCAGGCAGTGGGAGGGGAGGGCTGAGCTGTGCTGAGCCATCCTGCCATCTCCTCACTGCCTAAATCAGGCTCTGTGTGGCTCCCAGCATTGGGACATCCTGGGAAAGGTGAGCTGGCCCAGTGGCTGCACAGGCAATCCAGCCAAAGAAAGGCATGGCAGGGCAAGGCAGCCCTTTCTTTTTTCTTGGGGGCTGTCATTAATTCTTTCCCATCAACAAAGCACTTTGAAGGGGAGATGTGCTACATGAGTGCTAAGGACTATGAGGTTTGTGCCTCTGGCCTCCAGGTCCCTGGGTTGGAGGAGCAGGAGCTGAAGGCAGGGCTGGGAGCTCCACACTCTACCCACTGTCCTGCCTCTGCAGCAGGGCTGCCCTTTCCTAAAGGTTTGGAAGGGGTTTATGTGCAAGCTCTTTCCAAAATGTCCATACCATGCTGCCAGTCAGGCCTTTACCTGCTCAGAGGGCACAGAACCTGCCAGGATCCGGCCCTGTTGGCCCCTTTGTCCCTCCCCAGCTCAGCTTGGCAATAACCTACTTTCTGGCTCTGCAGAAAGAACATCTTGGATTACGGTGCTGCCAGTGAGAGGTTTCAGTCACGGCCTGAGATGAGCTGCAGGTAAGCAGAGGGTTTAGTGTCAGCTCTTTGGCAGCTTCTTTATTCTCTCTCTGCTTTGCACAAACAAACCACCTTTGTGTGGAAGTTCATTTCCCTTTTTAGCTGCAGCATTTGTCAGCACGGCTTCCCAATAATCCTCTCGTGCAGATAAAGGTGAGCCAGAGCCAAGCAGGAGCCCTCACCTCCAGCCTGCTCTGGTTCAGTAAAGGGCTTTCCTCTCTAGTGCATCTGTTGCCCACGTGGTGGATCCTCAATCCCAAGGTGACAGTTACCCTTAACTCCATCTGAGTCAGCTCTGCACAATGAAGGCACAAGAGATCAAAACCCCAGGCCCTGAAGGGTGGGGGATGATGTGGTATCTTCTTGCCCTCATTAGGCAATTCAGGGCATTATCCACCAAACTCCAGTCCAGGCTGCAGGGAGAGAAAGACGAACTCAGGTTGCTTGGGCTGCCTCTGTCCTTCACACGTTCATTCTCTTTGGCTCCACGAGGCTCTCAGACCAACATATCTAAAGGCTGTATCAGTTTATATTAAACACCTCCAACACAAAGCCCTTCAGATCAAAGCCTGACGTGGGCCAGGGTGCACACCCTGTGGGTTGCCAGGACAGGACCCTGCCAGGGATTGGCACTGCCCCAGTTTAACCAGGGAAGGCAGGAGAAGGGGGGACTGGCTGTGCCAGGGAAGCAGCACCTCCTTCCACAGCCCCGTGCCTGCCTTCCCCTTCAGTGCCTGCTGACTTGGAAGCCTTTAACTTGCAGCCTCCTTAACTGCTTCATTCCTGCTGATTTGCACCATCCCACCCCCAGCAGCATGACAGAACTCTCCACAGCACGAAGGCGGGTGAGCTGAAATGCCCTTGCTGCCGAGCTAAATGGCATCAGGGCTCATGTCACTGCTCAGAAATCTTTAAGGAGGCAAGCAGGTTGATGAATAATCCAATTTAAAAATCATAACAGAGGTGCTGGGTAACTGTGTACAACACTGGCCTAAATTCATACATCAAGTGACGAACCGTAATGAAAAATTAAAGGGCCCTGCATGGCCCAGGTTGGTGCTGTTGGTTTGGCTCCCAGGGAGCAGCGACCCCACACTGGAGCAGCTCTGCCCCTGGCCCTGGTGCCTGCACAGAAATGCTGCAGGAGCTTCACACAACTTGCACAGGCATCAGTTTTTTCCCCAGCTTGTGGCTTTGAACCCTCAGCAGTGCCAAAACGTGACCTGGGCCTGCAGGGCCCACGTGCAGCCCGTGGGGTGAGCGGCAGCCTGAGCAGCTCTCCATCAGCTGGGGCTCCGTGTCCTTCGAGCAATGAATTCCTGCTGGACGGTGTTTCAGGGGATTGCTGGGATTTGGGGAGAGAGGAGCCTGGCTGGAAGCGAGACAGGCTCCAGGTTTATCCTTGAAAGCCCCTGTGCTGCAGAGCCTGGGGCTCCTTTGGCAGCCTGCCTGGAGGAAGATGTTGGAGGCTGAAGGCTGCCTCGTGCTGTAGAAACCCACCAATCCTCTCACCAGCAGCTAAGTTGGAGATAAATCTCCCTATTAGCAATGCATAAAGCAGGCCAAAATCTGAACAGCTCCTTAGGCAGGAGGTGAAGCAAAAGCTCCAAATGACTTAAAATAAAAGTGCTTTCTGTGCTCCTGATGGGAAAGAGGCTGTGTTGGAGCTTTCCCAGAGCTTGCCTGGCCCTCCTGACAGGGGAGTGGGGTGCTGAGCAAGGCTGTGCTGTCCAGGTAAAAAAATAACCCCATCCCAAACGTCAGCAGCAGAGCTGAGAGGGACCAGAAGTGCTGAGCTGCCTCGGAGTTGTGTTAAATAATAAAGCAGAGAAATGAATAAATTAGCTCAGCATCTATTTAGGTCAGCGCTCTGGGCTCCTTGCAGCCGCCTCCGTGTGCCTCTCCTGCAGGCTCCGCTGCTCCAGCACGCCATGCCCGCTCCCTCCTTCACTCCTGGCAGGTGTCAGGGCAGCCTCACACCTTCCCCCAGCCCTCAGGAGCAGCAGCGAGCTGCCTTGGCCATGGCTGGGGCAAAAAGGGCTCTGGAAAAGCCCCTTAAAGCGAGGAGCGTGGGCTGAGCACGCACGGCTGCTCCTTCCTGGCACCGTCCCCTCCACTCAGCCCTGCCTGGAGCCACAGGGGGGTCAGTGCAGCTGCCCAGGAGGTGTGTCTGTGCTCTGCCTGCCCCTCTGCTGTCAGCCTGGGCATCATCCAGCTGTGCTCCATTCCCAGCTCCCAGCACAGCAGCACCCCCACCCCTGCACACCAGCATCTCCCAGCACCTCCACCTCCACACACCCTCATCCCCCCAGCACCTCCACCTCTGCTCACCGTCACCCCCAAGCACCTCCACACACCCTCATCCCCCAAGCTCCTCCACCTCCACACACCATCATCCCCCACCCTGCAGGTGCCCCGGGCTTGGTTTTGTGATTGTAGTTGCTGTTTGTTGATCTGGGACATCTAGCCAGACGGACCAGGCTGATTGACAGAGATGGGGAATGAGTTTTAAACCCCTAAGCTCCCCTCAAATCATGCAAATGCTTCAAGGAAAACAAAACTACCGTGCTGCCCTGTATATAGATCTTTATTTCCACATTTCCCAAGCCTGAAAAGCCCTCTTTGATGTCCAGAACATCTCGTGGGTTTCAGCTATAAGCAAGCTGGATAAACACTGCCCAAGATGGAATTTATCTGCCTCAGGGGCTGCTCCATTTCAGCCCAGCTCCTGGTGCTCCCAAACCCCGCAGGTCGCTGGAAAAGGTCTCCAGTGATGAGCCCAGGCAGCAGCAGCATCCAGGGTGTAGGCAATGGGAAATGAGATGTTACTAAGTTTGGCCAGGCTGAGCTGGCTCCTCGCAGGTCCCAGCCTGTGAGTCACCAGTACGTGGGCCACCAGCACGGCCTCCCCTCTGGAGGAAGCAGTGGAGGTGGAAGAATAACAAGAGGAAACCAGTTGTTAGCAGTGCCAGCTCTGGGGAGAGTGGGAGGAGGTGGCAGGCCTGGAGGGAAAGGTCAGGGCTGCATTTGAGGTTGCTTCCTGATTTTTCCTCCTGCCTTCGTGGTAGGAAGCTCCTTATGGGGGCATACTGGTGGAGGGTGTGTGGAGGGTCTGGGCTGACCTGAGGGATGGGCTCTGTGGGGAATGAAAGCCCCCGAGGGCAGCCAGGAGTGATGGAGCACTTGTTTCTGGTCCCTGCTCACCCATCTCTTCTGGTTGCTGCTCTGATTTCCACTGAGCTGAGCTTGATTACCCTGTCGAAAGCAACTTTTGGCTCAGTGCAAATATTGTAAAGAAGATGCACTTTGGAGATGTACCTGGAACAGACACATCCACCTCCCCACTGGGGCTGAACACCAGTGCAGAGTGTCTGTTGCCCAGTCCCTGCCCCATCCTGGCACTGATGCCCACGTGCAGCCAGGCCAGCGACTCTCACTCGTGCTCTTTGTGCTGATCCTTGGTGACAGGAGCGACACCAGCAGATCCAGACATGAGCCAGTGACTCTGTTCCTTGTCCAAAGCCAATGCAATGAAAATATTGATGGGGAAAATAAAAGATTGCAGGTTTCCAGTCTCTTCTGGTGCCTCAGCCCTCCTAACTGGTGCTAACTGGAGTGTCCCAGCAGAGGACACAAGCCTCAGGTACTGTTCCCCTGTCCCTGCCATCAGTGCAGGAGCCCCTGCAGGGCTGTGCCATGCTGGCTCCCCATTCCCCAGGGATCCCTGTGGCTGTGGATCAGCCTCCTGCTCCCCTTTGCCTTGGAAGAACTGCTCTCTTGAACCCTCCAATCTGATGGTTGCCACCAGTTGTCACTGATTTTTTCTCACCTCCTATTTCAAATGCACAGAGCCAGCTTCTCCCTGGCACTTTCCATAAGTGAAACAGTATTTCTTCATGTCTTCAAGGAAATTATAACAACTGCCAGGGCAAAAAAAAGGCACAGCCAGGTAGGATGCCAGGTCAAGGGGGAAACTGCTGTGTGAAACTCGCTGTTCTTCCCTGGAGAAGTCCCCTCTCCGTGACTGGGACTGGCTCTGCCCCTGGAGCCAGGAGAGGGATGTGTTATGCTCAGGCTCCCTCTAGTGCCTCCCTGTCCTGCTGTTCCAGCTCCTCCGGAGCCGTGTTGGCGATTCGTCCCTGGGACTGTCCATCACCCTCACTCCCCTCCATCCTTACAGCACAGCCAAGCCCTGTTTGCCCAAAAACCTCTGCGAGTCCCTGGACAGCTGCAGTGATTCCTCACCCCAGGGAGGAAGGGTTAGGGGAGTCTGCTGAAATGGGGTGTCAGCACGAACACTGTGACAAACCCAACAGAGATCCCTCAGCACAAACGTGTGTGGTGCAAGGACAGTGACTGAGAGAACACGGCCCTCAAAGGCACTGTGAGATTTTTATGTTAACCTATGGGTTTTTCATAATCGTTTTGCTGCTGGAGTAATTACAATCCTACTTAATGAGCACAGCTCCTTTCATAGAGGACACTCGGGGTAACATGCACTAATTAAGTCTATAATAACTAAAAGTATGATTAAAGGTTTTGAACTGGCCAATCATTCCCAGTAATACCATAATTAAAGACATGGCAGCTCATCAGAGCACAGGAAAAATTTCAGGGGTCTTGATCCCCAAGTGGTGCACACAGGTCTTGTCCCTGCCTTTGGATCATCCTTTTTACTTGATATTCTGCATTGGTTTGCAGTGATTTATAAACCACCCTGAGTCTGGTACACTCAGCCTCATAAACTGAATGCTCTCCCCCAGTTTTATGTTAATAATTTGGCTCACAGGTCTTGTGTATCAGCTGGGCATTAAGCAGAGCTGCTCTAATCCCCACCTCTGACTGCTCCTCTCGTGTGGCCCCAGCAGCAGCTGGGAAGGATTCCCAGGGAGCTCCAACAGCAACAACTGCAGCAGGACACTGAAGGGATGTGGGAAAGAGAGCGGAACCATAAACCAAACCCTTTTGTTTCTTCCTATGGAGGAAGGCTCAGAAATTAGTGTGAAAGATCAAGAGCTTTCATCATCTAAGGGCCATATAAATAATCCAAATAATCTAAACCTGGCAGCCTGTTTCTCTCTGCCTTCTGCAATGCAATGGGTGCGTGTCCGTGTGTCTGTCCCCGTGTCTGTGTGTTCCTGTGCCTGTCCGTGTGTCTATCCCTGTGTCTGTCCCTGTGTCCGTGTGTCTGTTCCCGTGTCTGTCCGGGTGTGTGCCCGTGTGTCTATCCCTGTATCTGTGCGTCCGTGTGTCTGTCCCCGTGTCTGTCCGGGTGTCTATCCCTGTGTGTGTCCGTGTCTGTCCCCGTGTCTGTCCGGGGGTCTGCGC
>WBMV01000050.1:116456-135419 GCA_013396655.1 Campylorhamphus procurvoides
GGGCTCCTTTGGGCTCGGTGTGCAGTTCATACAGAACCGGGGAAGAGGCGCGTTTCGTGTTTGAAACGGCCTCTTCTCAGCACGACGAGAGGGCGCAGTCCTGAGCTCTGTGTCGGAGGTTTAGATGGGGCATCGGGAGGAATTTCCCTACGGAAAGGGGGCTCAGCCATTGGGATTGCGCTGCGATCACCGCCCCTGGAGCTGGGAAGGGAGGGCTGGATGGGGCACTTGGGGCCGTGCTCTGTGGACAGGGTGGTGTTTGGTCAGGGCTGGGCTCGATGGTCCCAGAGGTGTTTCCAGGCTGATCCTGGGAGGGTCAGCACGCACTGGGCATGGGGAGGGAATCTTACAGTAGCGTGCAGTGACAGGACAAGGGGCAATGGCTTCACACGGGCAGAGGGGAGGGTTGGGTTGGATGTTGGGACGGAATTCCTCCCTGCAGGGTGGGCAGGCCCTGGCCCAGGTGCCCAGAGAAGCTGTGGCTGCCCCTGGATCCCTGGGAGGGTCCCAGGCCGGGTTGGATGGGGCTTGGAACACTCTGGTCTATGGAAGGTGTCCCTGCCCATGGCAGGGGGAAGGAGATGATGTGTAAGGTCCTTCCTGGTTCTGTGGTGCCACTGGATGGTGCTCAGACTGACTCTCTGCCATCCAGAGATGACCACGGTGATAAAACAGTTCTTGTTTGGGGTGTTCCCCTCAGTGATGTAGCTCAGCAAAGGCCACAGGGGGGTGACAGGGCCCTCTGACACCGACCAAGAGGGCTTGAGCTTCTCATGGCTGAGGCCTTCTGGTGTGCTGGTGGTGCTGCCCTTGCTGTGTCATTAGGGAATGAGGAGCCTGAAATCTTTGGATTGGAAAGCCCTGCAATGCCAAGAGCACTGTGGGGAGGGGCAGCAATAGAGGTGTGTTCTTACCATTTGAATTTAGTTGGGATAGGAAGGGTCTGAAAACTTTCTGTTCCACATGGTGTTGACACTCAGGTGCTCCTAAAAGGAAGCTGTTGCAGCTGCTTAATAGTGGCNGGCCCAGGTGCCCAGAGAAGCTGTGGCTGCCCCTGGATCCCTGGGAGGGTCCCAGGCCGGGTTGGATGGGGCTTGGAACACTCTGGTCTATGGAAGGTGTCCCTGCCCATGGCAGGGGGAAGGAGATGATGTGTAAGGTCCTTCCTGGTTCTGTGGTGCCACTGGATGGTGCTCAGACTGACTCTCTGCCATCCAGAGATGACCACGGTGATAAAACAGTTCTTGTTTGGGGTGTTCCCCTCAGTGATGTAGCTCAGCAAAGGCCACAGGGGGGTGACAGGGCCCTCTGACACCGACCAAGAGGGCTTGAGCTTCTCATGGCTGAGGCCTTCTGGTGTGCTGGTGGTGCTGCCCTTGCTGTGTCATTAGGGAATGAGGAGCCTGAAATCTTTGGATTGGAAAGCCCTGCAATGCCAAGAGCACTGTGGGGAGGGGCAGCAATAGAGGTGTGTTCTTACCATTTGAATTTAGTTGGGATAGGAAGGGTCTGAAAACTTTCTGTTCCACATGGTGTTGACACTCAGGTGCTCCTAAAAGGAAGCTGTTGCAGCTGCTTAATAGTGGCAAAACTTGTAATTTACATAATTTTCTTGTTCTCCATGTAGCCCGTAAGTGGCACAGAAATGGCATCAAGAAACCCAGATCCCATCGATACGAATCTCTCAAAGGGGTGAGTATTTCTGCTGGTGTCCCCAGGCTCTTGAGCCATTGAGGCTTAGCCATGAAAAAAATACAGTATTTGCTTTATTTGGTTTCAGTTACATCTTCTGCCTACCTTACACGCAGCTGTGACATTTCTAACCCACACAAAATCTGCCCCTGTGTGTCTACAAAACATTATTGGCCAGTTCTGTCTGTTTGCTCTGCTGGGCCTCACTGAGTGCTGCTTCCAGAGAAACAGGCACTGTCCAGCGGGGTGGTTCCTCTCTTGATTCTCACTGTGTTTCCTTCTCTGTACCCTTCAATATTGTGCTAATCCAGAGAACTGCCACGCACAACATGAGAAGAATTGGCATTTCTGGGCAAAACCCATGAGAGTGAGAGGATACTGCTTTTTGCTGAATTATCCAAGTGATACAACAGCATCTTTTTTCCACACTTGAAAGTGAGAACAGGATTTGGGCAGATTTGTGATTCTGTGTGCTTTGTGGATGTGATGAGGAGGTTTTTGGATGTCTTGTCTTCTGCAGAGCTCAGAGAGGGTTCACGTGTGCCCCTCCAGACAGTTCAGCAGTGCCCTCACTCTCAGAAGTGGGTTGAGATGACAAAATGCTGATCTGTGTGTGCCAGTGAAAATGCTGTTTGCAGGGAAATAGCCAATGTTTCTCAGGGCAGCAGAAGCTGAGAGTTCGGAGAGCTGGCCCAGCCATGAGAGGATGTGTCAGCCAGCCAGCACTGACAGAATCTGAGGTGCTGCTCTTCTCTGGGCTGGCCTTTCTTTCATTTTTAATGTGAAAAGGAAATACCTAAGGAAGCAGCATTGCTTGGCCTTTGCCCAGGGATTACATGTGTATGTGCTCAACTGACAGGGCTGATTTGTGCTGCTCCAGATCCAGAATGGTCATGGAAATGAAATTTGTCTTGTTTACACCTTTGCTTGTCCTTTCTGTACGTTTATCACTGGGATATTGATTTTTTTTTTGTTCATGGCAATTAACGAAAATAGGTATTAAAGGGTTTAGATGCTTAAAACAATTTTGTTGGGAAATGAGAGAAAAAAATCTGAATTAGTCACAGCCAGCATTTGGGAACAACTGACACAAACTGAAGATACATGTTTTTACATATTCCTTCTGCAACATGGCTTATTTTCCCCTTATTTTTGCAGGTTGATCCCAAGTTCCTGAGGAACATGAGATTTGCAAAGAAACACAACAAGAAGGGGCTGAAGAAGATGCAGGCCAACAATGCCAAGCAGGCAGCTCAGCAGGCTGCTCAGCAGAAAAAGGACTAATGGGATTTAATAAAAAGAACCATCTTTCCTATTGGCATGTGTGTTGCAGCCTTTTTTTAAAATAAAATTGAATGTAACAAAGTCTTCACCCTCTGCCCTCGAGGAGAGCCCTCCAGAAGCCTGGCTGGAGTTGTGTTTCAGGTGCCAGGTGTGCAGTGAGCCCATGAGTGGTGCCCAGTGTGTGTCCTGGTTCCCTGGCAGGTCAGGCAGGATGGAACTCTGGAGGAGTTGTGTGTGAAAACCTCTCTGTTAACACAGGGAGAGAGAGGGTTTTTTGTTTATTGTCAGGGGAGTCAAACAGCTGCTGTGTCCCCAGTGCTGCTGTTCTGTAATTGTTGGTACAGATCGTGAGCATTTAGTAGTTCAAAGTCTCCTTCCAAGCTGTGAAATGGTTATTGAGGGGTGCTCTGAAATTGGAACAAGAAATTTGTTTCTTTCCACACAGTTTGAATCCTGGATTATTGGGTGGCTCTTCAGTACAGGTGAAATGCAATGTGTTGGCTGCTGAAATGAGGGGAACCCCATTCCCAAGCCCGGGGTTTGTTCCTGCTCTCCTTCTGTCCGCCAGGAGAGGGCTGCGCTCTCCGGGTCTCCCCTGCCAGCAGAGCTGCCCCCAGAGCTGCCTTTTCATGGCCAAAATGGGTCCCCTGTTCAATGTGTCCCGAATGTTCCCGAATTGCAGTTCCGGCTCCTGCCCACGCGGCGGCGCCAATCCAGGGACCCACCAGCGCTGGAAGTTTGCACGTACCTAAAAAACATCATTTCGACTGGAACATCCGATTAATGCCGTTGATTTTTTGAATAGGTTATCCAATCACCAAAATTCCGTGCTATTTTGAAGCAAGGCAAATATTTTCTTTTTTTGTCCTGACTTGAGTTCAAAAGTCTTCCCAGTTCCCACTTTTTAGTAGATTTTGACCTGTGAAAAATACCACCCAGCCCCTAAACCAAGCAATATAAAGAGATTTATTATCTTAGAACCTGTAATTCAAGGGTTTTGTAAAGTCAGTGATGCCTGCAGCCCTCAGCTGTCTGGGGGTGCATCTCCTGGGCTCCTGGAGAGGTTGGTGCTTGTCAGCTGGAAGAATTAATTGCTGTGTGGGCCAGGAGTGGGGGCTGCAGGGAGTGTCCAGTCACTGTGCTGAAGTGACAAAGAGGTTCTTTATGGTTTTAATCCTCCCTTTGGCAAGTGCAGATCAGCCAGAGGCCAAGGCACAGCCCTTCAATCCTGCTGGCTCTGGAGCTGTGGTGCCTGCCCAGCCTGGGCCAGGTGTTCTGCACAGGCAGGGTGGGGTGGGGTGGGTCAGTCTGGCAGCCCAGCAAGCCTTGCCTGGGTGGGCAGAGATGTCCCCTTGGGTTGTTGGTGGCGTTGGAGTGGCTGGTCCAGCTTTGAGAGCAAAGGTCAGTCTGCTGCAGGTTGTGTTGTGACAGGAGGGAAAGAAGAAGCCTCTGAACAGAGGACTTGGTGTTTCCTGCCACTCACCTGTGTCTGCACATCTACACGGTTTAAGTTCTGCATTTTAAATCTCCAGCACTTCAGACTTTTCTATACAAGAAAGGAGATTCCATCTCAACCCCCCTGGTGTCCTCCCCTGGGTGCTTGTGCTGTGGGAGTCGCTCACCCACAGGGACGAGAGAGAGGCGAGGGTCAGGCTGAGAACAGGATGTTGGCACGTTAATGAGGAGCAGCAGGCGAGATTTGGGCTTCCTGTGGCTCCAGGCACAAACCCCAGGCCTGCCTTCAGCAGCAGCCTTTCCATCTCGCTGCCCTTCATGCTGCCCTTCAGAGGGACAGCTGCCCAAATATGGCCTTGCTGACTTTGGGACCAAAATAGCGGCTGCGTGACAAAATGCAGCAGGAGGAACGAAACCTTAATCCAGGCATCATTGTGTGGCAGGAGACAGGAATTCCGTGAGCTCCCCTAGCAGGTCGGTGTCAGGTTTGTTGTTGTCTCTCCCTGCACACAGGGCGGTCCCACAGGACCTGCCTGGACATCACCCCACCACCTCCGGGATTTTCTGACACTGTCACAGCTCAGTTCGTGGCTCCTCTCCTTGTCAGAGAGGTTGTCCTGGCCCAGAAGGGAGAGCTGTGAAGGGGAGTCTGTGCTGACATCACCTCATGATGAGTCTTCCTCCTCTTTCTCTTGCTTTGTGGAATCATTTAAGTTGTGCCAGTGAAGGGAGGCTGGAGATCCCTTTTGGGAGCATTACGTATGCAGAGCCCAGGAGGGGGAACTGGCAGCTGTGTCCCACTTGAAACTATTCCCATTATGCAGAGCTCTGTCATCTCTGACATTTAAAATCTTCAAAACCCTTGTGATGAAGTGCTTGGGTTCCAGCAGGAACCAAAGAGCTTGAGAGCATCTCAACACTTAAGGACTGCTGTGCATCACTTTATCCATCTCATGCTGCTGCTGCTGCATGTCATGCTCACTGCAGATGGTTTCTCCTCTTTGCAGTTAGGAGGACTCATATCAAGTTTCCAGTTTGGCTCCTTTCTTTGCTTTGATTTAAATAAAAAAGAGCAAAGGGCGTGTAACCAAATCCCAAATCAGCCTGTTTGGCAAAGGTGAGCCATCAGTGAGAGCCAAGAGCACCGAGCTGGGGAGGAGAAATCAGAGCCCTGTGAACCACTGATGGGGCAGAGGATTCACTGGGACATTGCAGTTCACAGTGAAAATTAAAGGTAGGGCTGGGTGTGTGCTGCTCTGTCCGCCTTTGTTGCCTTTCAACAGTGTAGTCAAGGAAAAGCAGCAACAGGACATGCTTTGCCCAGGTGTCTGTTCAGGTGTCCCTGCACGGCAGGGGCTTTGGCATGGGGAGGTGTTTACCTGCCCTGCCTTAGCCCACCTTACATCCTCACTGCCCTGGGGCACATTTATGGCTGGAGGCAACATGCGAGGTTTTATTAGGGCAGAGTGTGCAAAACTTCCTCAGATCTACCTGCAGTCACTTGATTCACACAGCAATTTTACTGAGGGCTGAAGAGAGGCCTCAAAGAGGCTGATAAAGCTGCAAACCAGGGCAGCAATTAAATCTCTTGCCAGGGAAGGCAAGCAGATGGAATGGCCTGAAAGCCGTGGCTGGGACCAGTGGCACGGGCTGCTGTCACCTCCAGCACAGCCCCTGTCACCTCCAGCACAGCTCCTGTCTCAGCTGTGGGGGCAACACCACACCAGGTGCTGCTTTAGAGAGTCAAAGGACTTTTGGCCTGAGTTAAAAACTACATTCTTTCAATTCCTTTTTCCTCCCCAAACAACGTGGACATGTGTCGTGTTCCTTAAAGGCTCTCAGGCACCAGAAGTTCCCTGCACGTGTGTGTTGGTTTGGAGTCCCACAGCCCCAGGGACTCCTCAGGGTGGTTCTCAATCCTCGTTCCCACATCCCCTCTGTGGAGGGGACTCGGTCCCCCCTCTGCTGGGACTGAGTTTGCAGCAGTTCCCCACCTGCCAGCCTGGCATGTCTCATTGCATTCCTCATGCAGCTGTCCCCGTGTTTGAGCCGCAGTGAGACCCACCCAGAGCTGCTCACCCACAGCATTTGCTGTCTGTCTGCAGGAGGACAGGCAGGGTGCCAAGGCAGCCTGGCCTCACAGAGCCTGCTGACCTGCTGCCTCCCCTGCTCTGTGCACTGAAACACCCCAGGCAGTCCCAGTGTCTCCCCTTCCAGACACAGGTTTCAGGTGCTGCCAGAGCTCTGTCCTCCCCCTGCAGCCACCACCTCCCCTGTTTCACTCTCAGGAAGGAGTGGGCAGCCAGTGAGCCATGGCTTGCTGCTGCCTGAGCCCCTGAGCCAAGGGCTCTTTCCAGCCACCCCTTTCCCTCGGTCACAGTGCAGTCCAAGCTGACTCAAGGAAAGGGGTTAAACCTTATTCCTTCTCTTATCCACCCTTCAGGGGCCCAAAGCCTCTCAGGAAGCAGTGGAGAATACCCTGGAGAAGCCCTTTCTGGCTGCTGGGATTTGGTTGGGACAGAGGAGGACAAGGGGCTGTCAGTGGTGCCTGATGTGGGTGCAGGGTGGGTTGTCATGGGCTGGGTGGCCCTGGGTGTGGGGACAGCTGGTGTCACCTCAGCCTGTGGGTGAAGCCCAGACATTCCTGGAGGTTTCCAGGCCTGGGGTAAAACACTCTGGCTGTGTCCTCACGAGCAGGGCTCAGTGGGAAATGACTTCTGCTGCTACACTGGGGAGGTGGAAAATGGCCCTTTTTGGTGTCTAGGCCACATATTCACTGGAAACAGAAGAGAGTAATACCTGGGAGCATTTCCTGACACAGGGCTCTGAGGCTCAGCACCTTCCCATGCCAGTCCTGCTGAATCCACTGTGGCACTGAGGGCTTGGGACCCTCGGGGGACCCCTCTGAGCACCTCAACCAATGTCTGTGTTAGGGGTGTTCCCAAAATACCCCGGGGTTTAGGGAAAAGCAGCTGGTCTGGCTGACTGGTTCATTTTCTCAGTTTTTCTGATGTTACAAGCCCTGGCTGAGCAAAACATTTAATGCTTGTCCAGAGGAAAGACACAGCCACATCCTTTCAAAACACTGGCACCCCTCCTGCCTGTTCTCACCTCCAGCCTGTTTCTCCTGAATTACAGTATTTCATTGCTGCTCTAAGTGAGGGTGAGTGTCCCAGCAAATACAGCTGCTCAGGGTGTGATTTCCACAGAGGTGTCAAACCCAGCTGGTTTGGGAGGAAGAGCAGGAGGAGGATGCTGTGGGCACGGGGCACTGGCACAGCCACCCAGGCCTGGGGCAGCCTCGCCTTGCCCTGCCAATGTTTGCTTTGCTTGGGTAAACGATGGATTTCAGCAACACGAGTGCAATGTGCGAGCTGTGCTGGGGCTGTAACTCGCTGGGAGGAGGCAGCTGTGTGCAGGGAGAGCTGCTAATGCCACAGGAATGCTGCACTTCCTTGGGCAGGCAGAGGACAGTGCTCAGGGCCAGCTGAGCTCCTTGGCACTGCTGGCACCCCGAGCCAGAGAGCTGAGACACGAAGGGGGGTCCTGCCTTGCTTGTGGCCCCAGTGGATGTGATTTCTGAGGGAAAACTGGGTGTCTCACTTACTGCAGTGAGGCTCCCACCCAGGAGGGCTATGAAGAGCCGTGGGGCTCCTCACCATGCTGGGTGACATGGGAAGGAGCCCCCAGTCCAGCCTAGGCATGGCTTTTATTCATGTGCCAAAGAAAACTGAGGTCTTTCTGCAAGTGCCACAGAGTGACAATCAGAATGGTGGGAGGAGGAAGGGGTGTCCCATCAGGACAGTCAGGGTGGGAGCAGGGAGGAGAGGCACTGTCCCTCACCCATGGCTGTCAGTGATGGCCTCAGTGGGCTGTAATTCACATTTCTTTGCTAAAATGCTGCTGACACCCCAGTTAAGCCAGCAGGCACCAGTCCAGCTCCTGAGCCTGCTCACCCTGGCAGGGTGAGGAGGTGACAGCTCCTCACCAAGCACCGTGGCCCTGTTGGAGGGACTTTGTCACTGGACTGGCAGCAAAATGCCTCCTTGGAGAACTGAAGTCCCAGCTGTGATGTCCCCCTGCCAGAAGTGTCCCTGTTAGTCACGAGTACATGAGCAGGGTGAGGCTGTCAATAAACCCCTAAGGAAAGACCACCTGAAGCACGGGGTATCAGCAGGTTTTATTCCCCCAGCCACCCTTCTCAGCACTCAGTCTTCATGCTGGTAGCCAGGGGATTTAGTCAGGGAGACGAGATGCAGAGCTGGAGGGGTTTAGGAGACTCGAGCTGTCCATCTAGCCTCAGGTTTATTCAACCCCCTTCATGAACTCCAGGAACTCTGCCAAGGGGAAGACATTGGAGACAAGAGGTGTGAGGTGAGACTGAAGTGCACTCCTGGCACTTTTCCCCTGCCCTGTCTCCCTTTCCACCCCCCACCCCAAGGGTGGATGGGGACTGCTCCTCTGGCTGTGGGAGGGCTCCTCATGACCCCTCTGGAAATGTCATGGAGCCCAGTGCCACCCTCTCTGCCACCACAGCACTGGAGGGAGTGTCCAGGGAGGGACACTGGTGCTGACTCAGCCTGGAAATGCTCGGGGAGTCATTTTGGCAGCATCACCTACAGCCCTTCAGGAATGGAGCTGGTGTTTGGGGGCAGGAGGGGCCAGGCAGGTCTCTGGTGAGCAGTGCTTTGGTGCAGGCTGGCTGTCACTGCATGGGGACAGTGCAGGCAGCCCCAGGTCCCTGCTGTGATTTCACATCCCTGTGCACACACAGCTGTCAGACAGATGGCCCAGCAATGTCTGCACGAGCTTGTGCCCATCCAAGGAGGCAACCCAGACCACGGGAGCTGCCCAGGGCTTGCTCAGGGGTTTATGACTAGACCACATGCAGGAAGGAGTCCTACCATCATAGTCAATCCTGCCATCGTTGTTTTTGTCCCCATCTTTCATCAGTTCCTCGATGTCATCCTCGGTGATGGTCTCTCCTGTGGCCTGCAGCATGATCTTCAGCTCCTCGAGGTCGATGTAGCCGTCAGCATTCCTGTGTGAGGGCAGAAGGGCTCAGGAGCAGAGACACCCAGGGGAGGGGGAACAGGGGTGTTTGCACCCCCCCCAGGCCCCACCATGGGCATTAGTGCCCATAACCCTTACTTATCAAACATCCTGAAGAGATCTGAGAGCTCCTCTTCAGTTTTGCCTTTGCTGTCATCTTTCATACACCGGACCATCATAACAAGGAACTCATCAAAGTCCACGGTGCCGCTGCCTGTGGGCAGAACAGGCACCATCAGCTGGTGCTGTGGGGAGTGGGTGGGCAGCACAAATGGGGGATCACCCTCCCCCTTGGCAACCAAGAGCTAAACCCCAGGAGAGCAGCCCTGCAGCAAGAGGCAGCTCTCTGGATGCTGGGCTGAGTGACTGAGGCCCTGCTCTGATTTCATCCCTGAATTTTCACCTTCCATGGCCCTTTTGCCCTGACAAAAGCCCTTCTGGACGCCCCGATGGATGGGAATTCCTGCTGTGGAGACACCTGTCCCTCTCACCTAGGTGTTGACAATGGAAGCTCCAGAAGGCAGGCGTTCCTGCACCGTGAGTTTGTGCCCGCACTGCACTCCTGTTGTTTTCAATGACACAGCTCTTTCCCTTTTTTGTCTGATTTTTAACTGCTTTTTTTTACCCCACAGTTATTTAGAGTGGTATTTCTGCCCCAATGCACACAGTGGATTTTGTTACATGTGATCACTGGTACAGTGATTTAATCCATACAGACAGTTGGTTCTGTGGGGTTTGTACCCTCCAGCAGTGGGAGAGACTTTCCCGATGACAGAATCCTGTAACTGAGGCATTTCTGAAACAGCAGGTCCTACATTCAGCCTGCATGTTGTTTTATAAATGGATCTATGCAGTTTCAGTTTAAAATTCCCTCTCAAAATCAGTTCAAGCAGTCTGATATTTGTAGGGATAATAATTTTTATAGTTTCTGTTTGCCTGAAAATTTCCTAAAGGAACCACGCTGAAGTTTGGGTGGTGTTTGGAGTCCTTTGGGCTCAGAGCACAGCAGGTTGTCCCCCACAGCTGTGACTGCCCAGCACAGACCCTGCCAGTGCTGCACAGACACCTCCAGCTGTGGGGATGGTGTCTGGGGGAGCAGAAGGAACCCAGAGCTCTCACCGTCCTCATCCACCTCGTCTATCATCTCCTGCAGCTCCTCGGGGGTGGGGTTCTGCCCCAGCATCCGCATCACCTTGCCCAGCTCCTTGGTGCTGATGCACCCGTCCTCTGCCCCCAGCACGAAGATGTCAAAGGCAGCCTTGAACTCTGGAGGGAGAGAAGAGATGTGGGAGGGTCTTGTCCTGCACCTCAGCCCCGCAGAGAGGTGGCCCTGGGGGCAGGGGGATCATCCCAGCACAGCCTGCCCTGCCCACACACCCAGCACTGCCCAGGCATGGCAGGGTGGGCACACACAGACACTGCCTTGCTTGAAATCCCAGTGGATCCAAATCCCTGGCTCATGCCCTGCCTTGCCCAGTCTGGCCGAGGTGTTTCCCAGGGTGTCATGGCCAGGGGGATCTCGTCTGTAGGCTGCAGTGTCAGGGTAAAGATGCACCTACCATTCTTTTGCTCTTCTGTCAGCTGCTCAACCTGTAAGGGAAATACAGAGACCAAGTCATTTTTCCTTGTCAGCATCACTGGCAGGACACCTTATTTGTTCAACAGCCTTTGCAAAGGTCAGCCAAGTCTCACAGCAGTCCCCCTCATGTATTAGGGGATGTATTAGGGGATGTATAGCTGGGGGGGGGTTGACACCACAACTCTTTGTAGCTAAGAGATTCTTTCCCTTAAAAAAAAACCAAACCAAACAACTATTCCCATCTCCTTTGAAGCAAGCGTCACCTTTCTTAGAATATCAGCTCCTAATACATGGCAGAAACAGCCTTTGCACAAGCAGAGGAGACCCACTGGGAAAAGAATTTGCTTCTGTCAGCCATTTGGGATAATTTCTTGTTGCTGGCAGGCTTGACTGAGGGATGTCTGCACTGCTGAAGGCTGCTCACATGGGGGCTCTGGCCAGGTCAGGGGTGGGAGGTGCTGGAGAGGACCCTGGGGATGGAAGGGTGGACAAGACCACCCCCAGTAGTTGGTTTTCAGCCCTAGATTCAGGAAACTCCCTGCACTATCCAGAGCATAAACTGCTCCACTTCCACCCGAGTCAGTGTTACTGCAAAGGTTCCTGACTCTGAAGGTGACTGCCATTCCCCTTAGCCTGTTTTGGAAATCCCCCTGGAGAAATGGCCTGTGGAACCACGAGGCTTTAGCTGAAATGGACTGGCAGATTGTTCCTAAAGTCTGCCCTAATTCAATCCTCACAGGCCATCAATGGGAGTTATCAGTTAACATGAATTAATGAAAGTGATCAATACAGAGAGCAAGGAGGAATCAGCAGCTCTGTGCCATACCTGTTGAAGTGCATTTCTCTCTTTGGCTCCATTCCTGCCTGCAGGAACTGCTTATTTAAAATTGCTGCCCTCCCCACCATGTCCAGCAGCCCCTTTGGGAGCTGCATCCATGAAAACACTGACTGTTCCTTCCTATGCTGGTCAAGAGCCTCTCTGGAGACATCCCTGCCATGGTTTTGTTGGGGCAAAACCCCACAAGGCAGGGTTGTGGCACCTTATCACTGAGGGGAAGCCGAGTCTTCTGCCTCAGACAGCAATGGGTTTGCAAGAGACAGCTGAAAATCCTTCCTGCTTGCAGCAAGAGGCAGGGAAGTTCTGTTCCTTAACAGGGCAGAGCCCGTGGGAAGCAGGCAGGGAGCCTTTACCCTGCTGCCCCTGCACCAGGAGGTGAAGACACTCAAGTCAGGAGGCACAAAGGACAGCAGGGGGATTTTCCTCCAGTGCTGGAGCAAACCCAAGCCCACCGTGTCCCTGGTGCTGCTGGAGGCAGCCAGGCAGCAGCCAGTCCTCCAGGGATGGTGTTTGGGAAGGGCAGGGGCAGCAGCCACACTCCCCTGGCCCCACAGCCACCATCCTGCCCTGTAACATGACCCAGTGGCTATTTATAAGTTGAGTTAGAGGTGCTGGAGATAAAGATGAGCTCCCCAATTGTTCCCAGGCTTTGGTATTTCTCCTTGCAGCCCTTTATCTGGACACTCGTCCCTGGCACTGTTCTAAGCACTGCTTAACAGAGCCCAAAAATGTTCCCAAAATAGCTTTGCATTTGTGCACCCTTATCTAGGCATGAGTGGGCAAGATGAGAATCCGCTGGGTTCTCTGGCTGCATGTAGGGAATTTGGCATAAATGTGGTGTTAATATATGCCATCAGCATGCAGAAAATATAAAAATACTCAGCTCCCTTGACTACTGAAGGGAGAGATGTGGGGTATGTAAATCAAACGCATTGTAACTGCAGAGGGACGTTTTATCACAGAGATGTCTCTTGGCCTGTTCATGGTGCCCTCTGGACATGGGTGCTGTTTGCAGCTCCATTCCTCTGCAGGGTGGGAAGGCAAGCTCTAAGCTCACAGCTCTGTAGCAGCTGTGGGAACACCAAATCTGCTCTATTTTGCTTTCATCAGTTCTCCTCTCCATCTGTCCCACGGTTCCATTTGAAATCAGGAAGGGGAAATAGAAGTTCTTCATTTTTCCAGGTAAATATTTTGTTACAGTTGAAATTGTGGGAAATAGATCCACAAAAAAGTTGTTTGTCTCATCTGCTTGGACTTGTTTTGCCCCTGTAAAATTGCTGGCAGTAAATGCCCAGGACTCAAGCCCCACATTTAACTAATTATGGGTATGTGGTGCCTATATAATGAAGAAAAGGCCTGTGCCTTGAGTCACAGAGAGCACATCTAATAAAAAATCTTAATTAGAAAGGCCTGGGTTTTCTTTGATTTTGCAGGTTCCATTTTTCTCCCTGTGGGAGGTGTTGGTTGGGGGACTCTGCCTTTCCTGAGCCTTTTCACACTATCAGGATCACAACAGGTGTTCCATTTCATGACAGCAGCCAAAGGACAAGAAAAGGGAGAGGAATGGGTGTTTTTTCTTCAATTGTCTATCAAGCACTACATTCCTTCCCTCTACAAACCTTGGAATTAAAATAGGGCTTGTATGATTCATTTTTTGTGCTCTTGGTTAAAATCAAACCTGATCAACTATATATTTAAGGAGGGGGGAAAAGGCACCAAAAAGCTCTTACTGTAACTGCAGTTATGGAAGGGCCACAGCAGCAATCCACAAAATCCATAATCTATTTTCATCCTTACACACATCACTGCCTGTCTATGTTCCAGAACAATGCAGTGTTCATATTACAGACCAGACAGCCTGTAAGGGTTTCCACAGTGAGAGCAGCATGCAGCTGTGGCAGCTCAAATAGCCTGAGGATGCTGTGCATTCCCCCTGCACAGCTCCCAGTCTGGATGGGTCCTGCACAGCTCACATCAGGAGCAGCGAGCCTGGGCAGGAGGGCTGGAAACAGCTTACCTAAAACAAGGGGCTTTTTACATCCCACAGAAAAAATATTCCGCTAAAGAGGGGGAAAACAGTAACAGCAGAATTATGAAGCACCAGAAAGGAGAGGCTGAGGTTTAGCCCATGTGAATAACGCTCCCTTCCCAGGAAATGCTGCTCTGCCTATGGCTGGGCTCAGACCAGCAGCCACCTCTTCAACTTGGAATGTTTTGCTGAAATTTGTAACTTCACCTATAAGCCATCTCCCTACTTTACAGCGGGCACTACTTGTAAATGATTTAGCAGCACTGCTGAGAGTTCCACACCTGTAAAAGGAGTGTGGAACCTCCAGAGCCAGCCGTGAGAAAGGTCTGTGCGTCCTGGGTGAGGATATCGACTAAGAGCTGCTGCCCTCTCATTAGTTCTTATTTGCACTTCTCCATGGAATCCAACCTATCAAGGCTTTGGGGGATCTCCCCCAAACCCCCCAAACCCTTTAAACCCCCCGTCCCCAAACACAGCCCCGAGGGGAGCACTCACCGCTGCCTTATAGATGTCATCCATGGCCACAGCCGGGCGGACGGGCGGGGGCCGGGGGATGTCACTGTCACTGTCACTGTGTGCTGGCACTGCCCCCGGCCCCGCTGATATAGGGGGTGTGTGCTGGGGGCTGGCCCGGCCCCCCGAGCCCCGCAGGAATGTGTCCCCGGGGATGGGGACACGGCCAGGACAGCCCCGCTGCTGTCGGGGCAGCTCCTCGTGATTGCTGCGGGAACCAGCGAGCAATTTCAGCCGCTCCTGCTGAAATCGCTGATGGATTAGCGGGACGTGGCTGTCCTGGCTGGACACATGCCATCGGTCACCTCCACCTCCAGCGCGGTCCCCCTGGAAGCTGCCACAGAAAGATCATCCTGTGCCCGATTCAATTGGGTGCTACGGGAAAAGGCACGTCTCCCAAAATATCCCCGTCCAGCAGCAAGTGTCCCCCAAGGCAGTGGGAACAGGGGATGTCGGGGCCCCCGTCCCCTCTGCTGGGTGTCCCCAAACCCATGGGGGACACGCAGGCAGGGCTGATGTCCCGGGAGGAGCCGATGCCGTGTGCAGGCAGGTGCACATTCCGGGACAGGCAGAATTTGTGGTCCCAATGCCATGGGGAGAAACGTGGGGGCCGATGGAGCTTTGCCTCAATCCCCTGCTTCCAGCTGGGGCCGAAAAATGGGGAGATCTGCCCCAAAAATAGGGGCTGTCAACTCTGTTTGGTTTCAGGGATGATTCCCCGTCCTTTAGGAAATGGGACTCACTTCACCCAACCAGCACGCTGAGCTGTCCCCCACTCCAAAGGGCTAAAATCCACACTCCTGACTTTACTGGGGGTTTAAACCCCGTATTCACCCCACCACGGTGGAAAGCCAAAGACCTCCAAGTGATGAGCAGCGTTTTCTCAGTGCGGGAAAAAGCGTTTTAATGCAGCAACCACAGTCAAGCCTCTCCTTTCAGGGATTCAGGACTCCCTCTTGTGTCCGCAGGGGCTGTGGGTGGCTCTGGCACCTCAGGGCACAAAGTCTCACCTCCAGTGTGGATCATACCAGTGTCAGTTAGCAAGACTGAAAATACAATTAATGCGGCTCTTAGGTTTCGTCTTTTCTAAAAATCCCTTCTCTGTTTAAGAGGAATCATATTGCCTGGAAAAACCTGCTGTCCCTACAGAATGCCCAGCCAAAGAGGTGTCAGTCAGGGACCCTGGTGGTGACAGCACAAAGTAAGGACATGGGTGAGCACAGAGCTGTCCCCACACCACATTGTCCCGAGGTTTGGTGTCCTGGAAGATTAACTTGTTAGGAACTGTGGTCCCCTGGGCACCCTCTGGCCTTGATGTACCCAGCTCCAGCCCAGCTCTGCCTCTTCTCAGCAAGGGGTGGCAGGTGGGATAGCAAGGAGAAGGGTTGCATTTCAGGAATTGATTTTTGAAGTAGTTAGTCCTCAGAATTGGAACATATTAATATTTTGGTTGCCCTGAGCACAGCAAGAGCAGGAAAAGCTGCAAAGGGAAGTAGTATTTTGTTCAAGGGCATTGGAGCCTGTCCTTAGGTGAGGGCTCAGGGTGGGGTGAAGGACCTGATGTCACCCACCACCAAACCATCACCCAAAATCCCCTGGGCAAGCCCATGGAGACCTTCCCACTGAAGAGCTGCCCCGAGGCAAATCCCTGCCCCTGGCTGCTTTCCCCCCTCAGGATTCACTGCAGAGACAGAGGGGTGGCAGGTGCCAGCACTGGGCACCACTGGGCACCCTGGCAGAGGGAGAGGAGTCACACCTGGCCCTGCCCCTCCATCCTCGGAGGTGACAGCTCTGGGTCACCCCCCTGAGAACAGCCCCTGGGATGTGTCAGGATGGATCTACGGTCCATGCACAGCAGGAGTGGGAGCTTTAAGCCTGCCTTTGAAAGGTCCTGGCTGCACTGCCGGAGCAGCTGGGATGAAATTCAGGTCGGGATGTGGAAGAAGGGTCTCTGTCTGCTTAGAGGAAATCTGGGCCACTGCCACCATACACAGTGACATGGGAAAGCTGCACTTCTGCAAACGTCTGATAGGAGCAGGGACTTACAGAACAGAGCTGTGCCTGAAGGCAGAGGATGAAATCCATCTGGCAACAGGAGATGATGATCCTCCCAGGCAGGGAAGGAGGCACAGGCGAGGGGCATGGTGCCAAGCCCTGCCTCCCTGCCTGCTGCTTGGAGCCAAAGCTTCCAGCATCCCCTGTCTCTTCTAAGTGCTTTGCTCACAAAAGAATTGGGAATTGGGGTTTTCTAGACAAACACAGAGCCTCTGCCATGCAGGTATGGAGTGTCCTGGGCATAACCATCCACTCCTGCTGTGTCCTTTGACTGTCCATGGGAGAGCCAGGGCAGAGAAGGAGTGTGGTCTCTGCAGCCTGGGCAGGGTGGCAGCTCCAGTGCCCTTAGTGTGGGCATGGCTGGCTCGGTGCTCGGGTACAGCGTGTTAGCTTGGGCTCCAGCTGCATCCTGTCACACCTCTCAGTCACTCCAAGGTACCAACACCAACAGAAGGTTTTACTGTGGGTTTTTCCTCCAAAATCTCTGTTTAGGTTTTTGTTTCCAAGCAGCTGTCATCCAGAGCAAAATTTGTATACACAAATACAAGGAAATAAACATCAGAAGTCCAACTA
Organism: Campylorhamphus procurvoides; assembly: GCA_013396655.1. Lineage (NCBI taxonomy): Eukaryota > Metazoa > Chordata > Aves > Passeriformes > Dendrocolaptidae > Campylorhamphus > Campylorhamphus procurvoides. The sequence continues at coordinate 133,527 of WBMV01000050.1, forward strand.
AGATGCAATTTCATGTGAGTTCTGTTTGCAGGGCTCCTTGGGTTCTGTTTCAGTTCCAAAGTGCAGCAACACTCTCCAGCATTCTCCTTGCCTGCACCGGGCACCTGGACCCACCGTCCTCGAAGTTTAATTTCCTGCTCCCTAAACTCTCCCTGCAGAGTTTTAGCTGAGCAAGCCCCCCTGTGCCCCCTTCCCAAGCTGCTCCCCCTGTTGTTGCACCTTCTCTGTGAGCCAGGACGGGGCTGTGACCCCACGAGCCCCGTCTGTGCCTGCGGCAGGACCTGCCTTAGGAGGATGAGAAGGGAACTGATCACACCCGACAGACGCGCCAGTGTGCAGATTGTTATTTAATTAAGGAGACGGGACATGGAGAGGAAGCTTAATTAACGTTGCTCTCCAAACCCACTTATTATCTCATGGAGAGGCTGAGCTGAACAGCAGCTCCTGATGCTGGGGCAGCAACAGAAAATCCCTCTTGGTTTGCCTGTGCTGTACAAGTTTCCTCCTTGCCCACGTCATCCTTCTGCATCCTGACGTGGGGAGAGCATTTCTCAGTGAAAATAAAACCAGAATGGGTTTATCCAGCTCCATTTGCAGGGCTGTGTTTGCTCATCTGCCACACCCCAGCATTGCCCCTGCAGCTCCACACACACAGCCAGGGCATTTGGCATGTCTGTGGTTTGTCATTAATGACACTACACTGAGCTAATTGCACTCCCTCTTAGGTAGCATAAGGAAGGACAGAGAGATGTCACCTTCATTTTGCTGGAAGGTGTTTTTTTTACCCAAATCTCCTGTGACTTGATGGTGCATAATGAAATCCTTTCATGTGTAATGTAGTGCAGATTATCTTTCAAAGCCTTGATGGATGCCTGATGCATCCTGCCACCAAAATATAACCTTTCTAGGTAATCTTTCAGCTTTAATAGAGTCAAAGACTACTAAAAAACTCATATCTTCTCTTCCCCACAGCTCTCCATTCCTGGGGTGCATGCTGAGCCCAGCAGAGACGCTGCCATCCTATGACACGCCCTCAGGACAACTTGGGTTCGTGGGGAAAAGGCTGAGGATGGTTTGCTCCCCATCCTTTAGATTCTCTGTTACAAGTTCTGCTTCTGTTACCAATTCCTGTCAAGACCCCTTTAGCCTGCAGGGGCCTGAAACACTTCCCTGAGCTCAGTGGGACAGGGCACTGAGGCAAGCCGTGATGTCAGTGAATCACCCCGAACAGCACCCTGAGCTCTTGCTGGGCTCATTCCTCAGGTGTGGCCCATCAGCCCAGCCCCTCAGCTCTGGTTTTGGGGTGGCACAGGCGGGTCAGTGTCACCCCAAGCCCTCAGCAGCCCTTGGTGGCCACAGATCTGTGCCAGGGCTGCCTGCCTGCAGCTGGGGCAGGCACAGTGCCAGCCCACTCTGGAGCCCACGGAGCAGCAGCATGGCCAGAGCACTGTGGGGGAGTGAGCCCTCGGCAGCTCTGCACTGCACAGCCTTGGGTTGCACTGGGTTGGGTTGGATTGTGTTGGATTGCATTGGGTTGGGTTGGATTGCATTCCATGAGCCACCACTGGATTGCATTGCATTGCATTGCATTGGATTCTACCGGATTACATTGCATTGCACTGCATTGGTTTCCATTGCATTGGGTCCTATTATGTTGCATTGGACTAGACTGGATTGGGCTGGGTTGCATTGGATTGCCTTGGATTGCACCAGATGGCATTGGATTGCCTTGGATTCCATTGCACTGGATTGCATTGGATCGCACTGCATTCCATCGGATCCCACCGCGCTCCTTCACTTTCCACCACCAGAAGTCCCCGGGTATCCCCACCGCGCATGCGCGCCCCGGACCCCACCCCAGACCCCGCCCCAGACCCCGTCCAAGCCCCGCCC
>WBMV01000050.1:135518-222753 GCA_013396655.1 Campylorhamphus procurvoides
GGCTCGGCCTGAGGGGCTGAGGGGCCTGAGGGGCCGCGGCCGGCGCTCCTCCCGCGGCAGGGAGGCCATGGAGGCGGCGGCGGGCGGCGAGGACGGCGAGGAGCCCCCGCGGGAGGCCCGCGTGCTGGGCTCCGAGCTGGTGGAGACATACACGGTGCGTGAGGGGGGTTCGCCCCGCCCGGTTTCTGAGGGGGTTTCTGCTCCGTTTCCGCGGGGAAGGGGCCGGGATTAGCGGGAATGCCTGGTCCTGTGGGAGGGGTGGAGGCTGAGGGGGCAAATGTCGCGTTGTTGCTCGTATATATCTGTGTACGTGCGTATGTTTGTGGGGAATTGCTGTCGAGTGAACGCAGCCCTCAGAGCTGCAATGAGCGTAGGAAATCTTTCCCTCAGAGGGAAATATCATAAAAATCCCTCCTGTGAAGCTCATCTTATTTTCAGAGGAAATCGAATGATTTCGGATAGTTTTTTTCTCCCAGTGTTTTTCCTTGGGGGCGGAATGAAATTTTTGATGTATAACTTGTTTTTGTCTGGTTGCATCCTACGAAGAGTTAATTGGCCTGGTTTTCAGGAAGAAGCTCATCATAAAACAAGCCTCAGCATAATTGCAGACAGAATATGTCTCGAGCACACCACCCTTTAGTTATATAACCAAACATGTTTTCTGCTTCTGCTTTATTTTAGTGTAAATTTTTTTGGGTAGAAGGCACACGATGACATCAGTCTTCTTCCTACTGTAGAAACTTAAAAGGGAAAGGGGAGCAATGTTCTAGAAGAGCAGCATTTGGAAAGTTGTGTGGTGTTTACAAGCAATACTTGGTGTTCCTGCCTCTGTAGAGGTGCCCAGAGAAAACCAGCACCGGGAGGGTGATTTCTGAGTTGTTAAGAGGACAGAGCCTTGGCACAGGTGTGGCACATGAAGGGCTGAGCTCCTTCCCAGGTGCCAGCCCTTGGAACGTGATTGGGTGGAAATGGCTGTCAGGTGGTGAGTTGTGTATTTATGGCAAGAAAACGTACTGAGAATTCAGTGAAGGAGTCGGTTAGAAGCTTAAAGTGGATTTCTTGACAATTGCCTGATCTCTTTCTGTCAGTTCCATGATGTGTATTCACAGAAATACCGCTGCTGGGGAGTGCCACTGCTGTGTGGTAGGATGTGGTTTGTCACCTAAGCCAGTGTGTTCTCACAGTCCTCGATCAGCCCAGGGGCACAGGGAGACCTGTGGTGTGGGGACTGGAGAGCTCCATTTCAGGTGTGAGCTAAGACTGGCTGGACAGTTTCCATTACTGTTGTGCAGTGTCTGAGTAAGTGAGAAAACCAAGTGAATTTTGCTGAGAAAATGTTGGTATCACCTTTATTCCAGTGGAGGTCACAGGTGCAGGAGGTGAAACAGCACCTTTGTTGCTTCAGCATGCACACTGGTGCTGTGGGAGAGCCAGCCTTTGGTAATACCATTAACTTCCCAGACTGAGCTGTAGCTCAGGTGTGTAACTCTGCCACAGGTGGTGCTCAGCTGAGAGCTGGGGAGAAGATTTTAAGCTGCTGCAGCTAAGCCCAAGGAAGTTTATTTTTTCAAGGCCAGATTTCTGTTTTAATGATTGTGGTTCTGGAAATATCATGCTATTTTAAAGCCATTTTTCTTGGGAATTTAAAAAGTAGAGTTGGGAAAGGCAAGAGTTACGAGTATTTGGTCCTACTTTGATTCTCCTGCTGGTTTTCTGAAGACGTCATGGCCTGTGTGTAAACCTCCTTTAACTGTTAGCAGGACTCCAAACCTGCAGTCAATTTGTATAAGACAGGCCCAAGCTGTTAGAAATGTGGGAATAGATCTTTAAATGAAAATAAAATTTTACAAAATTATTTACAAGGCTAAGAGTTTTAGAAAAAAATAGGATATGTGTTTAGTGCCCAGAAGTAGATGAGTAGCACTTAAGGTCGTGACAAAGACCTGCACCAGGGCAGGAGAAGTTAGATGGTGTAAAAGTCAGTGAGATTTGGTAAAAATGAGAAATGCAGTACAGCTGTAGGGAGCTGCATCTTCATCCTCTAACATGTAGTAGTCAGATCTGTTGGGTTGGTAAAGTATGAGCACTTTTACAGGGTGTTTCTCCTGTGTGTGCTGGTCCAGCTCGACGTGACTGAAGACTGGCTTCTAGCAGAAAGCCTCAAGGCTGTCAGTGCTTTGTTTGCTTCCTGCTATGCATTTGTTTGGCCTAAAATTCCCTTCCTGCTTTTCCTGTCTTTTGCAGCTGTTTTTAATATAAATACTAGCTTTGATATTTAAGGAAAATAATGTGGCTTCCTTGAATGGGTGTGATCTGTCTGACGACTTGAGGCAGGGAGGAGATGTGGTTGCATCACTGGCCTGGAATTTGGGACCTACTGGCTGCAGTGACACCTGTCCCAGGCTTCCTGTGGCCAGCTCTGTCATCTGAGTGATTTGTTGGGTGTTTTTGCTGTACTGAATTATATGAAGTTGGGTGAGGGGTACTGTAGAAATGCAAGTTTTCCATGTAAGGTGAGATGGGCAGGTTTTTGTACTGCCTACAGGAAGTAAACAAAAGGCAGTCTGGGAATCACTGCTGTTCATTTAACAGCTGCCTTAAAAATGTTTGCTACATATTTCACCTTTAAATATTTCAGGAGATGAAGGGATGCCGTTTGGTGTGGGCTCTTAACTGCAAATAATTTTTTGTGACTGGTTAGAAAATAAAATATATGGCACTGCAAATGCACTGAGTGCTTTACAATGTAGAACTCACCGAGAATAACTGATTTACAGAAAGATGTGCAAAATTTATTATGCAGAAGGGTTTGGTAGAGACAGAGGGAGGAGGAAGACCTGTGAATGTAAAAGCCTTTGCGTTTGAGCTCAAAAGAAATGCAGTTTGTGGCATAAATCTGGGTGGAGATTTCACATGGTACATTTCTGTCTGGAGACAGTGCAGTGTGAGAATTTCATCATCTCTCCCTGAATGCCTTTAGCACTTGGAGCAACAGGTAGGGAGACCTTGGAGAACCTTAACATAAACTGTCAGCTTTGTCATATTTGTGCACACGATGAACTTAAGTTCCTAAAAGAGTGACATATTTAAGGGGATTTTTTGCTTTTAAATTATTTATGTATTGGAAGAAGTCTTTGGAGCACATAAGTATTAAATTTGTGTTGTTCTTCAAGATAATGGCAGCTTGTGGATTGATGTGAAATCAGTTGTTGTCTCTCTGCATACTGGTGCTGTTTGAGAGATGAGTGTGTACTGGCTACTCTGGCTGCCTTCTGGCTGGGAATGCTACCTTAAAAACTGGATTTGAGAAATTGTATCAGTGCATGTGTAAACACTGCCTTTAACAGGTGGTTTCCTGGCCACACTATCCATTTCACCAAGTGCTCCATGTCTAGAAGTGGTCAGTGCTTGCCACTTAAGCGAAAAGGTATGAAACTTTTATTACGTATTTACCCCGACTGTGTCGTATACAAAGAGAAGCATTCCTTCCTCATCTCCTGAGGTGTCTTTTGGGAGCTGTGAAGTTACTGTATTTCAATATGTCTAATCTGAGATTTTATGCCTTAGGTACTCACTGTGCCTTTGGATGTGCTGCTTCATCTCCCATAGTTTAGCACAGTCAGCTTTTAAAAAGAACTGATCTTTTTATGATAGCTTATAAATGTAATACTTCTCGACTTGTAACTTCAGTTTCTTTGAGTCTCTCCTTGTTTTCCTCAGGGTTTTGAGGTGCTCTTGAATGCTTGGGTTATTCCTGTTTGTCATGGGCACGGTGATTAATCCTGATCTGCTGTTTCCCAACACAGCCTGACAGGAAGGCAGGCACAGGCATTAACTGAGTCTGTAATTCTCTATGGACACTCCTGTGTGTGGAGGCTCATCCCAGCACTGATGTGGCCCTTGCTGTGGGCACCAGTCAGACATCTTGAGTCGAGTCACTCTAGGACTGGGGTTTTGTTCAGTGAGCCACTCTCAGATGCTCACAGAGATAAAACTGGCATTAGCTGTAGCTCATCTGTTAAAGTGCAAGTGGTATCCTATTTAATGTTTGACATGGTGCTGGTCTGCACTAACAGTATGTGAAAACTGGGCATTTACGTAACAGATGAAAACTCTTGATAGTTTTTGTTTCCCTCAAATGGGTTTAGCAACTGGATGTGCATAGTTCTCAGAGCAGCTATGAGTCAGCTCTGTGTGATCTGTGGTAGTAAGCAAGTTCTCAAGTGTATTAACTGCTTTCAAGATTTGATTATGAGTTTGTGTCTTCCCTAAGGACTATGGTTGGATTGGATAATATAGTTTATTTAATTTGTTGTTTTCAAGTAGCTGTAGAACTGGTTTTGCAGAGCCTTTGTTTTCTACTTTGTATTTTATTTTGTACCTTTAAAATTGCTTCAGGCTGGCTTGTTTCTGACATAGCCAAAGGTAGAGTGAGTTTCCAGCAGAACCAGTACTGTTCAATCCAGAAAGTCACTTGCAGAGGAAATCTTTGTTTGGTACATGCCTATCTAAAAATACCTAGTTTTGTGTAAGGAAATGTGGGGTTGCCTTAGGCAGTTGTAGTAATTCTTTGGGCACAGTTGTAACTCTCAGGAAGCTGCCTTGTGTGCTTTACCCTAATAGAAGTAAAATAGCACCCACCCAACCAAAGGATTTGTCTAGGTTTCTGATTACCTGAAGTGACAGCAGGAACTTACCGAGTTCCTCTGCCTGTTGTGGAACTTGGTGGAAGAAGGAAGAAGGGATGGTGCATGTTGATAACTATGAATACCAACTTCAGTCAGCAGAAACCTTCAGAAAAAGCAGCAGCTTAGAGACCTTGATTATTAACCTTTGGGTTGCAAAAGTGAAAGCCTTGCATAACACTGAGGCATCTGCATGTTCTTGTGTGGAGCAGCCTTGTGGGTGAGATCAGGTACCTGCATCAGCCAAGTGACCCTAGTTTGGATTTGCTGTGATACTTTCAGGATGTAGGATGACACCTTGCAGTGCTCCATCAACCAGCCTGTCTCACAGTCAGCCTCTCTTTAGGGCAAATGCTTTGCAGTTTCCTTACTTGAGTGTCTTCCTTTCAGGTGTACATTATTCAGGTCAGTGTTGGCAGTCATCAGTGGACAGTCAAACATCGCTACAGTGATTTCCATGACCTGCATGAGAAGGTAAGAGTATTAAAGCTGTCACCTTGGTCTCTTACAGAACACTGTGCAGTACATGTAGTTCTGTTTTACAGAATGTTTTACATAATTTCTTTCTTGATAAAGAGCAGGGATTTCTGCCAGATACCATCTGAACTGCAGCCTAAGTCCTTTTTGTGTGAACAATATCACTTGCCCCTGTTCCATTCCCCCCTTGAACTGTGGGGGGTTGGCCTGCACAGCTTTAGCCTTGGGTGGAGTTTGTGTTGAGAGGGCAGTTCGGGCTGGAGTCATTGAACTAAGAAGCAGCGTGTTTATGGCCAACTGATCTGGTAACCAAAAGCTGGGTAGGAACAAAGTCTCTTCTGGGCAGGCTGAATGATGAAAGTGTCCTTAAAGTAACATGGATAGTTCTAACCAGTGCTGATACAAACAAGTGAAAATGAGGGAAGGTCCACTTTATTCAGACTGTGCTGCTTTCTCAGAAATGCTCTGCTTATTCTGTAGTGTTATCACATTGGTTACATTCTGTTCTGTGGTGCTGTGAGTGATTCTTTTAGAAGGCACTGTTACTGAACTTCTTACCATTCTATGACAAAATGTTCTTTCTGAAAATGCCTAATACTTTGAAGCCAGTAGCTAAATTTACTAATGTTATTTTTGAATCTTAACAGAATTGAGCAACATGCTCTTAATGTGTCCAACTACATCTTTGTGTGCAAGTTCAGATGGTGAGTCAGGTAGTTACTCTGGTCTTTGTCTTTCAGCTTGTTGCAGAAAAGAAAATAGATAAAAATCTCTTACCTCCAAAGAAGATCATTGGAAAAAATTCCAAAAGCCTGGTGGAGAAAAGACAAAAGGAATTAGAGATCTACCTGCAAACCCTACTGCTCAAATTCCCTGTTACTGCTCCAAAAGTTTTGTCACACTTCCTACACTTCCATTTATATGTAAGTTATGTTTTCGGTGTCTGAATAGAGGCCTCAGTGTCTTTCACTAGTTCTCTTATACGAGAGAATTTTGTGGAATCTTCATGAATTACTTGAAACGGTTCTTTTGCAGCATTTTGCACAATGTAACAAAGCATATTTTTAAGATTTTTTTGACACGCTTTTTATTGCAGTGGGTAATGTGCTGGGAAGCAGTGTGGGCAGGGACTCTGAGAGGAGAAAATAACTGCTGGCAGGATAGTTGGGAGCTGTGACTAAACGTGCAGCTGAAGTCAATAAGGCTGGCTCTCAAGTGAGCATTGCATGATTGATCCACACCCCCAGTACTTAGCGGTGATGGCTGGGGCTGCGGTTCACACCCAGACAGTTTCCAGCAGCCCCGATGAAGACAAACGGTGCTGCTCCATGGAAGCACAGCGAGGGAGTGGCCTCGGGAGAAACAGCTCAGCCAGCAGGCAGGATGGTACGGGAAAGGATGCTTGAAGCAAGTAGCAATTACTTCAGTTCATGTTCAGATTGTGAGTTATTTCTTCATCCCTTGTGTATAATTAGGCTTTCTTTTGCAATATGGCATCATATTGTAAGGGGGAGAGAGAACTTCATAAGGAGGAGAATGCACTGGAGAGCTGAATGGAGAGAAGGAGCAGTAATTGCCTTGGGGTGGGATGTGCTGAGAAGGCCTTCCATGGTTTCACAGAAAGACTTCAGAAATGTGTCACAGGTGGTCCATTAGGTGTGTGAATTAAGTTTTAGCAAGAAAGGAAGACCTGTTCTAGTCATGTTATGTGAACATTATTATCCTGGTGAGACTTCAGAGCTTGACGTAGATAAAAATAGTAGAAGGTTTACTTCATAGTGTGTTGCTATTGCACTGCAGATTTGAGAGAAAAGCACTGGCTTGTCTCTATTGAGCCCTCTGAAGTGGATTAGAGGTTTTAAATGTATTAAAAATGTGATAATGTAGGGACAGTTCAGTTCAGATGGAGCAAACATTCCGGATTCCCAGTAAGTTGCATAATTTCTCTGTTCTGTGGCTGCTCTGTCCAGTAAATGATGCCCGTTTCCTTAATGTTTGGTGGTGTAACTTCAGCAATGGTTTTGTGCAGGCAGAAGTTCTTCCTAGTCCATCCTGTTTTTCAGAAAGACTATTTTCTTCCTCTCGTTGTAATGTTCATCTTTTCTTTTTAAGTTTTCCAAGGACCTAGCAGTGTTTGGACAGGAGTGCTTCCCTGTTTCTACACTGCGCTTGGGTATTAAGAACAAAGTTGTTACTTAATCTGCATTTCTTTGCTTCAGGGAGGAGTCTCAATTGTAAACTCCACTGTTTTTTGCTTGAGACTTTAGAATGCTTCTAAATATTTACAGCAATGTGTTAGTTATTCAGCAAAAAAAGCTAAATATTTACCACAGCAAATCTACTGGAAAATGACCTTTCTGTGGAATTTTGATCTTTTGAAACATCTTTGTTACCAGACACCCCGTGTGCATACTGGAGCCATCATAATCCCTGATAGTGCCTCAATAATTTAGGTGGAAAGCCTGCAATATTTTTGTCTATGCTTGTTTGTAGTATTACCACCAGGGATTATTTACTTATACTTTCCAGGTTAATAGAACTGAATTGAGTAGAAATACCTACTGTAAATACATTAAAACCAGTTTGAAGCCTTTAGTTGTCACAGGTAGTGCTTAGTAAAGAGAAACAGTTGCATGTGACAGCAATCTAGAACTGTATTCTTACTTTGACATTGTAAAGGGTGCCTCTGTGATAAGGGGATGCTTATTTTGTTGCACTGTCTTATACTTTGTTATCTTAGATGATTTCACCTGTTAACTCCCAGATAGAAGGTTTTGTAAGAAAAGTATTGGGCACCACAGAAACTGCAGTTCAGAGACACCTGCAAACAATGGATTTCAGTGGGTGTGATGCATATGAGCAGCTAGAATTAAGACAGAAGTCTCTTGTAGATCTGACAGGAATAGTTCTCTTTTTTTGTCTGCTAGTCACTGAACAGTCCCAGTCATAATGCTGTTTCAATAATGAATGTGGAAATAACTTCAGCTCTGTCCCAGATGACAAAAGGGATACAGAGTATAGTTTCAATTAAGTCTGTGCTTGCCAGATGAGTGTAATTGGCTTATTCAAATGAGAACCAGAATTATTTAATTTTGTTTGGAATCCCGCTTTGAGCCTGTTGTTCTCAAAGCTGTGGTGTGGAGGCTTTGTTCATCCTCAGTGAGTGGGGGTTCAGTTACACTAAGAATGTGCTGTTCTAAAATTCTTGCCTCATCAAATGAGCTGAGCTGTCTGCTGCAGATGTCCTGTGGATGTATTCCCTTGATATGAATCATGAGGTATTTGTCAGCAAAGTCAGCTCATGAAATATTAATTTGGTGTTGATCCATAATATCTGTTTATCCTGTGCAGCTACCTTCAAAGGATGTGTGTGTGTCTAGGGGAAGCTGCACTCTCACAGAGAGTTTTATTTTGCTCTTTCTGTGGGCCTTTGAGAGGGAACTGTGGGAAATGCTCAAAGCTATTTCTGGACTTGCACAGAGCATTTGCTTTTTGTGGCAAGAGGTGTGGCCAGGTGGGAAATACTTGTAGTGATCTTTGTGCACCATCACATTTAGAAAGGACAAATTCCCTGCTTTGAGAGCTTTCAGCCTTTTGCCCCAGAGCTGTCAGTGCTGGGAATGCAGGTTGGGCACCTGGGTGGGTCCAGGAGGCTGAACACGAAGGATGGGAGGAAGGGAGTTCTGAATTACTGTGCAGCAACCATAGCAGAGGTGAAGTCCAGAAGACTAATTGCTTTTTATATATCTCTTCTTCCCTGTAGACCTGTTTTCTGTGTATTAGTGATATTCTGAGGGAATGTTGAGTGCTTGGTGGATTAGGATAGTCCTAATGTTAAAATTTGAAGAATGCCATACTTGTAATATTTTCTTCAGAACAGCTTTCTTTCAAGTTGGGCTAATGATGCCCAGTGATACTTGTTCTAGTTGCTGCCGCCCATTTCTAATACATGCAGAATGTGATTATTTAAAGCTAGTTCACTGTCTTTCATCTGGAAAATAAAAATCATATGAAATAAAATAATTTCAAGTAATTTTTATTGGGCATTTTCAAGTCACAAAGAAGTCAGTAAGACACAGTCACCTGATATCAGCTTAAAAATCAGTGCTGTACTGCAGCAAAAAAAAAAAGAGACTTCAGCAAAGGTACATGTTGAAAAATTGGAACCATAAGCATGTAAATAATTTTATTGCAATGATTTGTTCTTTGCAGGAAATCAATGGGATCACTGCTGCACTGGCTGAAGAGCTCTTCCATAAAGGTAAAAACTTGCAAGTGTTTAACCAGGAATGTTTTCCTCAGTGTACATGCATTCTCATACCTGTGGTACTTTATCTCCAGACAGTGCGATCTCATCTTTCATGTCAGACTGCTAGAATTTCTCCCCATTCTTTTCTTCACCTGTTTCTTGCTGTTTGCACATTAGTTCAAGCTGCATTTTGTGAGGAGCTATAGCAGTCTTGCAGCTACTTTTGGAAACAAAAGAGTTTGGTGAATTTAGGTTTGGAAAAGGGCCAGTAGGCCCTGAAGTCTGTGTCTTCAGAGGCAGGATGTGGTGCTGGTGATCAGGAGGTTTTGCTAAGCTTTGTCTCAATATGTTTTAGTGTAACTTGTAAGGAAGTTTGGGTTGTATCAGCGAGTCCTGGTACAGTGTGTATCAAATGCAAGAGAGCACTTTACATAGCTAAATATTATTCTTCCAGAATTCAGGAAATGGGAGGCCTTCTGGTCAGTTAATTAAAGGATGTGCTTTTCTGAGGCTGGCAGATGAAAGTGAAATACTCTTACTGTAAAAGTGCAGCAGCTCCAGCTGCTCCGTTACCAGCAGGAGGCATGTGAAGTGATTAACCCGTGCTATTTTTGTTTGGAAGGACATGCAGGATGCTGCTGTATAACTCCAGTTGGCCGAGGCCATGGGTGGAGCATGTGTCAGCATGGCATGGCAGATTGTTCTGGCACAAAATTCACTTTAGGTGAAGCCATCTCAGGGGGGCTGTTCAGCAAATTTGGAATGTTTTAAGGAAGCTCCTGAAGAAATCTTTTCTGGCTCTGTAGTGCCTGCAGTCTCTCTGAAATGAGAATCATTGATGTATGACTTCTCTGTATTAGTGTAGCCTTCCAGTAATGTGCAGCTGGACTCTTGGACTTGCTCCCACTGAAGCCAAAGGGAATTTTACTCCTCAGAGCATTTCTGGGAGCTCTGCTTATCATGGCAGCTGATGCTTTCTTGTCTGTGAAGTCAAACTGGTGTCCCTAAAAGGAAGAGAAGGAAGATATTCCAACTGTTGTAATCCACAATGAGTCTTGTGGTGCCTTCAGAGAGACTCTTGGAGGCTGCTTCCTACTGTTCCTGGAGAGAAATGGGATTGGACAATTGCTATTAGATACTGCGTTTTCTGTTCTGGGAGCTTGCTTTGGTATTAGTGTGCTGAAAGTCCTTATACTCTCCAAAAATGTGTTTACTACAGGTCTGCATTTAGGCAGCACAGCAAAGGACCCAAGGTCTGTAATTTAGGTGGCAGATGCCCTGCTTCCTGAATAGAAAAAGTCCTAACTGCTATAAACCCAGAGATATCTCAGAAAAAGTTTAATAAACTCTTACATTATGTAAATGAAACTTTAATTCCAGTCCTGTTAAGACTGAGGGAAATTTACTGTTAGTTGCATTAGGAGCTTTGGGCTTGTGTGATGAGTGCTCATTTGAACACCTGGATTATTCTGGCTTTAAAAAAACCCAAAACCTTAATTTGGCTGTGCTGGTTTAGAGTGACAGAAAATGAGAGTTTTGAGCTTAGAGTATAAACAACAAACTCTTAATTTCTACCACCACTTTTTTGGTGTGCCATTTATTGTTCTGTAGCCATTGCAGCCTTGTGTTTGATGCCCTCGTGCTGTTTTTCAGGAGAGCAGCTGTTGATGGCTGGGGAAGTGTTCACCATCAGACCCTTGCAGCTGTATGCAGTCACCCAGCAGCTGCTGCAGGGCAAGCCCACCTGTGCAAATGGAGATGCCAAAACAGATCTTGGCCATATTCTGGATTTCACTTGCAGACTCAAGTATCTAAAGGTGAGCTGTGCTTGCACATGCACTGGAGATGCTGTTCTGTCAGACTAACATGATGCTCAGCATGCTTTTGGAGTGTAGTGTGAATGGAGGAGACCTTGGCTGGTAAATTAACACCTACCAGCATTTAGAAGTCAATGTCAGACAGGGCCTTATGCTGCCAACCTTCAGGACACAGGTTGTTCCCTAACTAAGATGTTTGCTGTGCTTTGTGGCCTTTTCAACAGTGCTCTCTATATATAAATGGGCACAGAATCTACTGGGTGCAGTTTGGGATGGGGGCAGAGATAAATACTGTTCTCTGCAACCTTGCTTTCTTTGCAGACACTGTGGGTAGGTCTGTGTATATGCGTATGTGTATAAATCTTGTCCCTTTCTCACTTTGATATCTGAAAGTTAAAAATAAAACCCTAAAAGAAGCCTCAGTTTCATAGATGAGATGGCCTGGAATTTCTAGCTAAAATACCATTTCAGATTAAATGTACAATGGCCTCAGAACCAATCCTCCAGATTTTTGTCTGGAGCCAGTTTGATATTTTTTTTCCTACCACATAAGTGAGTTGAAAAGTCTTTCACTGAGTAATTTTTTTAACACTGCTTGCTATGACTCAAGCTCTTTTTGGCCCTTTTATTACATGAAGAGCTGCTTTTTGAGTGTGTAGTGGTTTCAAGGCTGAAACCAAGTGGTGGATTGGGGCGGGGGGGCTTCTCTGAAGGACTTGGGAAGTTGTGAAGGCAAACTCACAGCTCTGCTGCTGTTCCTGTTGCCTTTGCTGTCCTCTGACTGCATAGAATCATCTGAAGGGAGGATTTTCTGGCTGGAGAAGAGCTTATTGTTTAGAAAAATTGCCATCTGCAGAATTTCTAACCCTTTGGAATGGTTGTGAGTGGGCACATTCATTGCTTGTAAGATATGTAAGACCAGGGAAAACCCTCAGTTTTCTCCCAAAATTACCTTCACAGCAAACATAAACGAAACCACCTGTTTCCTAATGCTGCTGACATGCTCTGATGCCAGAATCCAATGGCCATATGGAAATATCAGCTGCATTTTTACTGATGTGTATCAATGTCTCATGTTTCCTTCAAACCCATCTTGTCAGTGCCTTGAACTTCATCCCTTGTGGTGGAATTGAAGGCAGTGCTGGCCTGGAGGGTTCACATGTCTCAGAAGTTGTTTTCAGGGGGTGCAGCTCTGGCTTTGTCAGCTGAGAACAAAGCCTTGGTCAGCCTCACTTGTGGAATTGGTTTTTGCATGTCCCATGTGCTACAGGATGCAATCACCAGGTGGCACTTCAAGTTCACTGCATTTAAGTGGAGCAACTAGTATTTTTTTTCCTGAAGAGTTAATGTGGAAGTGTCATGAAAAATTGGCTGGAACTTTGGCTGTCTTTCCAAGCTACTGTATTTGTGCTATTGCCTGTGTAAGCCTCTGTGAAATGTGGACAGGTTGGATGATGTGCACTAACTGTGTTCTTAAATGTCTTCAATGGCAGGTCACTGGAACGGGAGGACCTTTTGGAACCAGTAACATTCAGGAGCATCTCTTGCCTTTTGACCTGTCTATTTTCAAGTCGCTTTATCAAATAGAGGTATGACTGAAATACTGCTCAATACTGCAACTGCCAGGCCTGCTGCATGTACCTCATAACTGGTGATTCTGTGCTCTGTCTTGCTGCTAGAAGTGGGAAGTGCAGAGTCTGGGAAACAAGGTTCTTTTTCAATAAGGATGCCAAATTTGAATGTTAGAATAGCCTGTACTGTGTGTGTTTTTAAAAAAGTGATTTTCAGTGTACACACAAAACCTAAACCTGATTGGCCTTGAAGATTTAACAAATGGGTTATAAAAAAGTTATGTTACAAGGCTTATTACAAAGTACTTTTCATTTGGAAAATATACTTTTCATTTGTGAAAATGTCCTGGCATTTGATTTCCTTGTGAAAGTGCACTCTTGGGTGTAGTGCTGTTTGCTTGATAATTTGAAGATTTTTTTCATTGCTCTGCTTTGTGTGAAGGAGTATTTTAAAAGATCCTTTCTTGACCACTTTAGGCCTTTCCAGGGTGAGAATTTGTCCACTTTGGTGGATGCTGCACCTTTTGTAGTCCATGAATGCTCTTGTCTCATTGCTGTGAGACTGAGTTAGTGAAGAGCTGAAGTGGATTTCTGAAGTCAGTGATTGATTCATGTTTTAAGGTGGGAAAGAAAGTACAGTGGGCTGTAGAGTGGGAGAGTCTAACGTGGCAGAGAGGGTATTGCAGACTTGTATGAATTTTCCCCTTTCCTATGAGCATGAATGGGGGGAAAAAGGGTTTTAAATCTTGAAGACTTTAGAAATGATACGTTCATGCAAAACTTTGGATCGACTGGCATTTTCATTCAAGGGAGTGCTGTGACTACTTTCCAAAGTGCTGGAGAATCAGCTATTGAAGCTTTTAACTGCCTCCTTGGGGTCTCATTTGTCTGTTCTGCTATTCTGACTTTGTCATGATTTTTTTTTTTGTTTTAAATAGATCAGTCATTGTGGGGGAAAGCTTATCAAAGGGCTGACTTCATCAAAACATGCTCTGGCCACACTGAGTGTTCGATTTTCAGCAACATCAATGAAGGTAAGAGTGAGTTCCTACCTCTGGGGAGTGTTCAAAGCACCTGCAGAACCAACATGCACAGTGTGAAGTGTCCATCTGGAGTCCATGTAGTTTTCTGAACTGCCTGGGGCAGGTTCTGTTTTTAAACCCATGGAACTGTTTGCTAACCTTACAGAATCTCAGATTGAAGTGAAGGAAGTGTTTGGATGTGTCCCTTCACGGGGACATTTTTGCTGCTTGCTTCCATAAGGTTGTTGGGATTGTTTCCAAACCCATGAGCTTTCACCAAAGCTGTGAGCCTGGTGTTGGTGTGCTTGTCTTAAATAGGAAATCCTTGTTCCTGAGGCCTCTGAGTTTGATCACTGGGAGCCAGAGGATGCAACGTCAAATTGCCCAGTGACAGCAATTATCCCAACCTGGAGGACTTTAACAACTTTGGATATGAGTCACAATAGCATCTCTGAAGTTGATGATTCAGTGGTAAGAAATATTCTGTATTTATGGAAAAAGGGTATGACTGATCTGTGGCACTTTGTACACAGCAGGGATTTTGCTCTATGTATCTCTTTTTCCTGCAAGATTGTCAGTTGCACTTTTATGTTGGTTAGCTACACAAGCTAACACTGAGGAGATCTGTTCTAAAAGAACTTTATTTCTTTTGCTAAGGAGAAAAGTTTGTCCTTTTGTGCTCTGTAAGCAACATTGCCATGAATGCTGACTTTTTGAAACATGCTTTTGCTATTTGCCTTGGCCTTTAAGCCACTTAGAATATTTTTTTTTAAAGAACAAAATACTTAATGGGCTCGACTTTGGAGTGTTATCAAGGCTGAAGCATCTTGCATATTTAAGAACCTGTGACTTGCTGGCAGCTTTCTTGATATCTAAACAATATAAAGAGCATAAAAACAAAATTTGGAGCATTTTGCCATACTTTAGAATTGTGTTTTGTAAATCAGTTATTAAGAAAAAGAATTTAGCATTCATCACACAAGAACAAAGTCAAATATGAACATTAATTATTTACTTGAGCTACTCTTGTGAAGCAGGAAATGACATGTGTAGTTCAGAGGTCACAGACTTGGAGCACAATTATCTTGTTCATGATTTGTTGTGATGCAGATTTAAGGTTCTTCAGATCTCTAACTACCCAGTTCCTAACTACAAGGCAAGTAATTGGTGAGATTACAACCAAAGTAAAGCAGTTGGAAAATATTGATGTCAGAAATCAGTAGCAAGTTGAAGGTGTGAGACCTCCAAAAGGAAAAGGTTTTCTGAGTTAAAGTGTGTTTTTGACAGGTTTGTGTGACCTTGTGGTTCTTGGCTGGTGTGATCAAAACATGGAAACAAATCACTCAGCACATTCTGGTTTTTGGTGCTATTGTCTTTGTCCAGGTTCTGTGTAACATAAATCTGCTTGTTTGATAAGACTGAAGCACCATAAGTGAGTTTGATCTGTAGTTAATGGGGATAAACTACAGGAGCAAATTATTTGTCTTCAGTAAGAAGCCAGGCTTCAAATTAAAACCTTAACTGTGCCCCTCAGAGTAACCTGGTTTTCTTAGGAGCAGGATTTAACTCTGTGTTGCACTAGGTCATACAGAATGCTTTCTTAATGCCAAAAGCTGAGGAGAGAGACTGCTTTAGATAATACCTTTCCCTTGCTTGTTGGTCAGCAGATAGTGGAGCAAGTGTGGCCTGGCTTAGAGGCCAAAATGCATTTAATACTATGTGAATTTTTTCCCTTCTAGAAATTAATCCCAAAGATTGAGTTCCTGGATTTGAGTCACAATGAGGTGTCTTTAGTAGAAAATTTACAGGTAAGTGATGCTTTTGAAAGTGATTTTTCTGGTGCCCCGACTGCCACAGACCTCAGAACTCAGATTTTCATGCTTCACATTACTGTTCTTCTTCACAGAGAATAGTTTAAACTCAAATAGGTTATTCTTCATAATGTCAAGTACTTTTTCAGTGGTGCATTTCTTACATGCTCTGGATATTTTAATTGCTTTGCCAATATTGACATACAACATTTATTTCTTAAATAAATTAATTGCCAACTGTGTCTGTGGGTTGGTAAAAATGCAGTTGAGGCAGTTTCCTGTCTACAGCCCTGGACCTGTGTAATGAAGTTTCATGTGGTATTTCTCATGCTACCTGGTGTTCAGCACAGGAACACTTGCACAAAACAATGAACAAGCCATAGCACTACAGCATCTTTGCTATTGTTCAGTTTTAAGTGGTGCATGACATGAATTTTCTGTGCTGTTGCAGCATCTGTACAACCTTGTTCACCTGGACTTATCCTACAACAAACTTACATCACTGGAAGGTGTTCACACAAAACTGGGAAACATCAAAACCCTGAATTTAGCAGGAAATCAGTTGGAAAGGCTGTGTGGTCTTAACAAACTGTACTCATTAGTCAACTTGGATCTGAGCAACAACAAAATAGAACAGGTAACTGCTGACTTTCAGTGTGAATTTGTGCTTTAGTTCACCAGCCCTTTCTTGCTGTGGGTGAAACTGCAAATAAAAGTGGCTATAGTGACTTTTCCTGGTTCTTATATGTATGTAATTCATGCAAGTAATGCCCAGTCTGTGTGCCTGTTTTCATTTAGCCACTGTATTCACCCTTCTATTCAAATCCTTTCAGATTGATGAAGTGAAGAATATTGGAAACCTGCCGTGCTTGGAGAAGGTGGTGTTATCCAGCAATCCCCTGAGCATCATCCCTGACTACAGGACCAAAGTACTCGCTCAGTTTGGAGACAGGGCCTCAGAGGTGAGGAAAGGAGTGCAAAGGTTGTAAAAACCTAGTAAGTTTTAGTGTGTGTTGGAGAAGGGCTTTGAGGATTAAGCCATACTAATGTTGTTCCACTGTGCTCCTGGATCTAAATGAAAGTTCACCCTGCTTTCACTGGGTGAGGTGCTAATATTGAAACACAGTTGTGCTAGAAGGGTGTTAAGCTTACAAAACATCCCTGAGTTGGCATTAAGTTCTTATCTTGTTAGAGCAAGGTCTAATGTCATCATTGTTTCTGTGTGATGGTTACAAAGATGCACATAGTTTGCGTTAAGCTAAGGTAGTTTTTGATTATTCCATTAATAAATGGGATGAGGTGCCTTGTTTTCAATACTTTTAGATGTTTTAACGTTTTTTAGGTTTGTTTGGATAACACTGTTACCACAGAAAAGGAACTAGACACAGTGGAAGTGCTAAAAGCTATTCAGAAAGCAAAGGAGGTGAAACACAAACTGAGCAACTCTGATAAGAAGGTGAGTTTGGTGCTCTGAGAGAAATAGAATGTGCTACCTACACAAAAAGCTTACAAAAATACTTGTACAAATTAGATGGAAGCAGAATTCACCAAACTTTCCTTAGCATTGAAGTTTTTATGCTTTTTATGCTTTCATGTGTTACAAACTTGTAAGATTGTCTCTTTTTTATTTAGTTTTCAATGCAGTTTTGGTAGTTATCTGACTATCCTTTTTGTGCTGGCTTGGGAGAGAGGAAGTGGGAGGAAAAGGTAAAATGACTTAATGGTGTACCCAATGAATTGACATTTGACCTTAACAGCTGTATTTTACATCTCATACAAGTATGGCAGAGCTGTGATTTTACTGCTGGTGGTGTAGAGTACTGAAATGACGTTCCCAAAGTTCTTTCTTGTGGGTATTTAGCAGTGGGAGAGAATCAGAAATCTGAGTTCTCCTTGCCTTCTCTCTTGTGTGGCTGTGCATTGTGTAGTTGGTTAGTCCTGTTTTGGTGGTAAAGTTATGGACAGAACAGGTTCTGTCCCTGTGGTGTAGAAATCCTGTTTTCATTCCTTTGGCTTGTAAAACTGCCAGTTCTGTCAATACAGTGATTAGTCAGTGATCAGAATGGCTTCTCTAAATGGATTCTTAGTGGAATTCCACTTGGTGTGAAAACTGAAACTTGGAGGAGGTGACCACCCCTTCTCCTCCCCCACCCCAAAAAACCCAAAAAGGCTGGCACTAACTTTCCTTTTACTAAAATTGAGACAGCTTGTGTAGACTTACTTTAGTTCAGGATCTAATGCGTTCTGTGTGTTTAGGTTTTTCCTTTAATTGCTGCATCCTTTCTTTATTAGATCAGTGAGGACTCCAGGCTCAGTGCTGCCAGCTCCAAATCAAACTGTTCTTCTCTTACTGTTCGTCCTTCCTCTCCCTCTCTGCCTCGTCCTGTCAGCTCCAGCCAAGGTAATCATGTATGTATCGTGCTGCTGGGCTGAGCCTCTTGGTTCTGCTTTTCTGAGCTGCAGTGATAGACATGAGTAGTATGGGCATGGATAGAGGGCTTATCAAGAGCACCAGAGAGACCTGGCAGTGTTGGCTTGGAAAGTGAAAGTCTGTATGTGTGTGACTCAGCAAAGCTGACCTGGTGTCCCCAGTAGTGTTAACTGGAGGGAAAGTTTGGGGACAGGGCTGCTTTTACTGGGTCATCCTGCAGAAACCACCTGCAGAGGACCAGATATCTGTTCCAGGTTTAGATACATGCCTTCATGGAAAACCATGGCATGCATAGACATACTTGAAAATTGCTTCTGTACCTGCTGTTGGTGCGAAGAACGTGAGCTCAAGCAGCCTTGCCACCTTGCTTTGTGCAAGAGCTGCATCTCTGGCACACCAGAAGGAAGGAAGATAAAGGAGCTGGCATTAATGTTCTGGCTGAGGTGGTGAATTGAGCACATCAGTTGTGCTCTGCAGTACCTGCTGACCTTACCTGAGAGTTTGTTATGTTACAAATAAATGTGCCTGTTGCATTAGGAACTCAGAGGAATGGCTTAACTTTCCTTTGTTGCTGGAGCCCGTGAGACTGACTTATGTGAACGTTCCTTTTTGACTGAGAGGAAGAGATAGTGACTTTTTGGTTTTGGCTTTTCTCTGATTGAAAAGTTAAAGTGCAGTAGGATATGCACAGTAAGAGAAGACTTAGTAACCATTTAAAAGGGCAGGAATTTTCTTCTGAATTATTTGGGGTGGCACAACTTCTTCTTACCAGTAAGTCAGTGGATTGGTGGATGAGGGAGAGAAACATCCCTGAACAGCTTGACCTTTGAAAAAGGTCCATTGCTGTGATTTCTGCAGAATCAGTAGAGGTTTCCTGGTTCACTCTAGAAGAATTAAATTGTTCTGAGAGCCTTTGATTAAGGGACAGAGTTGGTTACTATTCACATACTTTGCTCTTTCTAGGTGACTTTTGATCTGCAGATGAAATGCCAGTTTTTCCAGAATGAAATCAATGCTAGCTTTAAAGTGTTAAGCATTTGGCAAATGGTCTCAATCCTGTAACTGTGTAACAACCTGCAGTTTTATACAGGACCTGCTGTCAAAATGCATGGCAGCAACCATGGGGCTGCCTAAGTTATTAATCAATAACCTGTTTCTCTTACAATAAATGTTTAAGATAAATGATTTTGGGAGAAGAAAATACAGGTCTTTCTGAAGGATTTCGTGGTTTTATAGAGACTGTAGAAGATCCAAGGTTTTATTCACTGTAGTCCTTTTTGATAAGGTTCCTTCAGTAGAATTTTGGGGAAGGCTTTTATAAATAGTGGGAAAAGAGGGACTGTGGCAAGTTATTTCTCAGCTTGAGCAATAAAAATGGATTACTTGCTACATATCTAGCTGTCAAGGGTTGTTT
The DNA here is from genome assembly GCA_013396655.1 of Campylorhamphus procurvoides. Lineage (NCBI taxonomy): Eukaryota > Metazoa > Chordata > Aves > Passeriformes > Dendrocolaptidae > Campylorhamphus > Campylorhamphus procurvoides. Next base: position 154,996 of record WBMV01000050.1, read on the forward strand.
TCAAAGTACTGATTTTGAGAAATCTATTTTTGAAAAATGGAGATGTGCTAAGCAAGTAGTTTTAAGCATTAAATCATGAATAATGGAATTAGTTTCCTGATGTGCTGTTTCTCTGAGTTGTTTTCTCTGCATTTTCTAGACACCATCTGTTTCCGTAACATATTATTCATATAAAATGTCTCTGGCAAATGGCTTATGGAAAAAGATTAAATATTTATATAGGAAACAGAAACCCAAAAATAATGCTGTCGTGTTCTGTTTTTCCTGCCAATTTGCGTTTCCTTCTTGCTAACACAGTATATTGTTCAAATAATAAATATCTCTTGTGTTTCCTCTGGCCATGAGATGGCTCCATGTAATCTGCTGGCTTTACCATCAGTCCAGAAACATACATGCAGGGCTTTTTATGCTCCAGCCAGAAACACAACCACGCTGTAATTTTGCTGTCTATTTGCATATTTAAATGCTGGAGCTTGGCTGGCTCAGTGGCGGTGCTGTAAATGGATTTGCTGTGTTGGGTCAGTGCAATGCTGTGAGTGACAAACAGGCAAAAAGTCAAATGTCCCTGAGGGTGTTTGCTTTTATGCACTCCTTCTTAGTGTGTAGTGATGGGTCAGCTTTGAATCCTTGAAAAAGGTTCCAGATAAGGTGAGATAATATCTCAGGGGGCATTTGAGGGACCAGAGCATCTGAGTCTGAAGGTTGCACACAGATGTTACACTTGTTCTCTTGAAGCTCCACATGCAAAGTTCACAAAGAGTGCCCTGCTGGGTTTCTGCCAGCCTGGCAACAACAGACTTGTCCTGTTAAAACTGAATCATGTGAAGATTCCTTAGACCAGATGTTGAGAATTTAAATTGATTGTTACCTTGAAAAAATGAGCTTTAGCAGTCTTTAATGCAGCTTGCAGTGCACTTAAAGCTACTTCTGTAATTAAACTAAAACTCTGCCTGCTTTTTATCCTGGCCATTGTGTGAAGTTATCCTTTAGCTCTAATTATTTATGATTAGATCTTTATTATACAATTTTAATTCCACTTGTTTGGCAGATACTATTAGTCACTTGGGGTTTACTTCAGTGATTTAAAGAGCTGTTTGTATTTGTTCTAGAAATAATTTGTGAAGAAACAGTCCTAACCAGCAGTTTTTTGCAGTCCAGTTGTTTGACTCCTACAGACCATACAGTTCCCCAGAGACGCTTTGAAATACCAGACTCCAGGTGTAAAAATCAGGTAATTGTGGTATTTTTAAAAGCTTATGCAAAGTTATTTTTTGTGTTAAACTGAGGTTAATATAGTAATCCATAGCAAAGGGTTTGTTTATTCTCAGGCACCCCTAAATTTGAGTCAAGTTTTGGTCCAGCATATAAATTAAAAGTATAATCCACATTTACCAGAGCTGTTGCCTCATGTCATGGCTTTGAGAGTTTTACCCAGTACTAGTATCACATTTAGATACTGAGTGTAAGAATTGTCTTATCTTATTACAATACTAGTTTTTAGAAGCTGATTCTCTTGCTGGTAGGGTGAAAGAACATTCTCACTGTCATTAGGCAATAATCTTAATTTGTCTCCTTCAATCTCCTCCTGTTTGGGAACTTCTCTGGTGTGATTTCATTTGTTGTATGGGAAGTACTCTTTCAAGGAATGAGACAACAAGACTTGGGGTATCTCTTCCTTTGCTACCAGTTTAATTGGTCTTTATCAAATTCCTTTACCTTTTGCCTCATTTTACACCAGTTCAGTAAAAATTTGTAGTGTGCTGAATTATCTGTGGGTCACAGGTTGGATCTGTTCTCAAGTCAGCAGCAGAGTTCGTTCTTTTTCTGCCTTAATTGAATGCCCAGCCTAAAGCAAGCAGTGTTTCTGATCCTCAAAGGGTGGCTGTTCAGCTGGCCAGGAGCACTGCAGGACTCTGCAGCAGGTTGGCCAGCTGTAGGAAATGTGAGCCAGCATTAACTCTGCTTCTCCTGTGTGCTGAAGTGTAAGCATTAGCTGACAGCTTGCTGAAAGGACTCTCTTCTCCTTAGGCTCCTGCCTCCTTATCGGATCCATGCAAAGAGGATGGAAGTGGTCATCATATGTGGTAAGCTAGAGAAATAATTCTGGTTTAAATCCTTTTTAGCTTTTGTGGAATAACAGTGGGTGCTGTTTTCTTAAACCCAGCCTTTAAGGCAAAACAGTCTCTCTCTTTGTATTCTGCCTCTGGATTTTTGAACCAAACCCAATTTTATGGTGTTTTTAACCTTTGAACCCTGGAATGCACTTGGTAATTTCAAACCCAGCAGTGGCTGTACTGTATAGTCCTTTAGATTGTAAGGATGTGTTTAGTGGGGATGGGAAAGGGAAGATGAGTTAACTCTTTTAGTTTTTACTTTCTGTAGAATTATACACTAACAGCCTTTAAAATCAATGACTGTGTGCAGTACGAAGATGTTTCAGGAAATTACACTGATTTAACAGTGCTGACAAGAGTAACCCTCCAAGTTCTGAGAAGCAGCACCATGAATTCTCAGTAGCCATGGCTGGTTTTAAGCTCCAGTTTGTACTTACTGTGCCTTCTTCTCTCTTTTGAAGCTTGGAGAGCTCAGAGGAAGAACACTGTGCAGTGCCTGACCCCTGTGACACTGTCATCTTGCCTTTCACTTGTATGTCCTACACTGCCACAAACCAAGACTTTATCCAGCACCTTTCTGCCTCCATAGTGCAGACTGTGCAGAAATCTTCCCCCTCCCTCACAGAGAATAAAGGAAACTCTCCAGGTAATTGCACAAGCACAGACAAAGAAGATGGATATTTTGAAATGGGACTTCATGAAGGAGATCAGAGTTTTGAGTTCAGCACTACTTCAGATCCTCACTCATCAGACAGCCCAGCGCTGGAGAGTGTTGACATAGTCAAAGTTCTCTGGAGCTTTTCTATCCACACTCAGAAAGGACTCAGGCAGTTTGCTTCCTGTTTGGTTCTGACTGATGATATGCTAGCTGTGTTTGAGATTCCTCCCCAGGAATTGAGAGGAGATTGCCAGCACATCCCTTCTGCCTTGAAGTTAACGCTGTGTTTTCCATATACTGAGCTAACAGAATTTGGCTTTCTCCTGCCAGAAATCTGTTTAACTCTGAAGATGAAAAGCAGTGACAACTGCTTGTTTGTTATTTCAGACTCCCAAAATCTTCAAGACTTTTATTCCTGTTTACACATGTGTTGCTCTCAACACTACACATCAGTGTTACCAAGCTCCCAATTGTACTGTGGAAAAGCAAACCTCCACGAATTTCTCTGTCAGCTTATGGAATTGAATTGCATTTCTGCAGAAGATGTTGAAATAAAAGGTTGTTTCCCAACATACCTTGTTTATGGGAATAAAACCAGTGTTCAGAAAATCTTGCATCGACCAGAGTCAGCTGGCAATAACAAAGAATGGTCCAAAAGTGTTTTGTGTTCCGCACTTTATTCTTCAGTGTATAAATCATCCGATCAGGGGCCCTGTGTGGTCCATCCTTGTTGGATATTTCTAACACCCCAGCATTTGTACATAGTAAAGGTGGATTTCAGTTTACTGCCAGGTAAATGGGTAGGCACAGGAGAGTTGGGAAGTGTATTTAAGCTGAATAGAATTCCATTGGCATCACTAGTGTTGCATCCAGCTCATGGTTCCAGCCAGCAGAAGGGTTCGTTTCTGGATGGACATGTGCTGGAGCTGCTTGTTGGATACAGATTTGTTACAGCAGTGTTTGTTCTACCTCATGAGAAGTTCCACTTCCTAAGAACCTACAGTCTTTTAAGGACACTCCTGCAGGATGTTAAGACTATTATTATTTTCAAAGCTTCAAGCAAATCAGATGTTGTAAGGAACCACGTTGTGGAGGCAAACGGGCACGGTCAGTCAGCAAGGTAATGATTCCTGTGAAGTGGCTCTTGCACAGTGCTTGGTGTGGCTCAGCCTGTGTGTTTGCAGCTGCCTTTGGGATTGCTTTTGGCCTGTAGTACCGAGGATGAAATGCTTTTGCACTCTGCTGCTCTGCAGTGTGTCTGAATGGCTGGTCCAGACTCTGCCTTTTTTTCTTTCTGTTTTGCTTTGTTGTTGCAACATAAAACGTAATTTCTTATGTAAGGTAACTTCCTATTCCGTGTGCCTGCAGGCTGGTGGTGTGGCAGGTTGACAGCTGTGCCCAAGATACATAAGTTAAACTATTAAAAATGGAAGTTTTTTGAATTTTTTGAATGAAATATAAATATTCATTCTTGGGGGAAAAGCTGTGTCGTTCCTTACATTTTGTGTTTGTTTTCTGGGTCTTTTGTAGTTTTTGCAAACCTCACCTGACCCTGTCATCTCTGTATCCCTCGGAGTTCCTTGTGCAGAAGATAACAGAAGATAACCAGATCCCTGTTCACCTGCAGGTTTCTGTGTCTCTGCAGTATGTGGCTGGGCTGAAAGGAAGTGCTCTAGTGGAGTTTTTCCATGGCAACATTGCAGAGGTATTGTGCCTAGCCCAGGGGTAGAAAAGGATACCTTGTGAACTTTCTGTGCTACACAGGATTTTAAAACAGACCTTTGCTGATCAAACTTAGCCATGGGAGTGAAACCTGGGATGCATTTTGATCAAAGATCTCTTTGTGTTACTCCATTTCGGGTTCCCTGCCACAGCAACTGGGACCCTGCCAGGCACGTTTTGCTCTCAGGATCTGTGATGCAGCACAGGAGAGTACATTAGTGTATGTCTAGAAGGTATGATTGCTCCAAGAATGTTCCTCTTTTTTCTTTCAAGTGGCAAAAGGAAAGAAAATAAGAGGAGTAAAATGATTCTGTGATGTTAGCTGGCTAAATCAGTACATAAATGTTTTGACTCTTTTGTAACATGATGCATGACTGCAACACATGTTCATGGCTGTCTGTACTCCAGAAACAAGAGCAGATAAACCTAATTACTGAAAAACAGTTATCTGTGTTGATCATCAAATATAAAGGTACAAATCTTACCTTAAATTTATGATGTGGCTTTTTTAAGTGGTAAATCATTATGGTTTGAGTACATACGTCAGTTGAAAAATTTGAGACCTTTTTTTATTCCCTTACCTCCTTCCAAATTCTTTTAAGTAAGCACAGTTCTAAGTTGTGCTTCTCTTTTTACATCAGGAGAAGCTGATAAAGCAGCTGACCCAGCTGAGGGTTCACAGTGAGCTCATCAAGAGGAGGCTGAGAAGGTGCCTGGTTGGAACAGCAGCTGCAGGGACAAGCTGTGGTTCTCTCCTCTCTTGAGGAGCTTTGAATCTAAGCCCTCGGTATCATAAACACAATATATTTTCAGTTGCTGCTGTTGTGGCCACATTTAGCCCCTTTGAGGTGAACTGCTCTTTGACTATTGCATCTTCAGATGTTTAAGGCATCAGTTTCATAGTCTAAAGTTGTCTCTAAGATGATGAAATGATCTGAAATATCAAAGTGTGTGACTGATTTATGAAATACAATTTACATCTCAGGTGGAAAACGAAGAGTTGAGACATCTTATGTGGTCTTCAGTTCTGTTTTACAAGACTCCCAATGTGGAAGTGATGGCTTGTGTGCTTCTCTCAACAAAAGCTATTTACTTCCTGTTGGATGACTCTTTTGTTCATGCTGATGAGCATCAGTCAGGTAAAATAGTTATTTTGATCCTTTAATCAATTTACCAACTTAATTCCAATCTGTGTGTTTGTCTTCAACTTAAGTACCAGTTTTGGTCAGTAATCTTACTTGGACCTCCTAGTTAAGGAGTACAGTGGCAAATTTGCTGTATGCAAAGTATTTGCATAAGACTTTGATGTCCAAAAAACCAGGGCCTTGAGTCCTGTCTGCTTCTCTGACAGACTTTTCCAGCTGTCACTGTCTCCGTGCTTTGCTCTGATACCATTTCACAGTCTGTAGCATCACCCAGGCAGCTAAAGGCCCTTTCATAACCAAAGTGCTGAGTGAGGGGGAATGAACCTCATGGTGTGCATTCAGTTCAAATGGTTTGTTAATAGAGCAGCTGATTTAAATCTGGTATGTGACAGCTGCTTCAAGAAATGCTGCCAGCAAGGAGATTCAGTTGTCTTTGGTGCTTGAGGAATTCTTAGCCACTGCACCCACTCCCTTCCCAATTGCTTTCTTCAAATGTGAGAGAAGTATAACATTTTCATACAAAAGTTATGCGTATAGACAGAGTCATTTTTGTTTGACTTTTTCATTGTATATACTTTTCAAACAGATTTTTGGAGCAAAGAGAACTCTGACTGTGAAAATAGTTCTTTTCACCTCTCTTGCTGCTTTGTGCTAAAACTGAATGACCTGCAGTCAGTAAATGTTGGCCTGTTTGACCAGTACTTCAGAATTACTGGTAAGTACATCTTGTGCTTTGTTTGTCCAGTCCTATTTTGTTTCAGTATTTTGTGAGATGGATTCCTGTCTTTATTAGTGAGATGGAAGAGTGTGTTATTTTGTTGGTTCTTTTTCTTGAATCCCTAGAGGTACAGTTGAGTCATCATATTTTAAATTAAGAGAAATGGTATTAGATGTTTTTGAAGGGATTTGCAAGGATTCTGTTGTTGTTTTCAGGGATTTGAAAGATTTCTGAATAATGATGCATGTTTTCAGGAGAAATAATCCTTGCAGGAAACCTTTTCTGGTGAGAGTTGCATGTTATTGTAAGAAATGATAACAGCACGTACAGATTTGTGAGTGGATTGTGTTGTGTGCTCTCTTCAGGACACTCTGCAGATCATATAGTCACCTGCCTGACAAGAGACAGCTACAACACCCACACCTTCATCCAGCAGCTTATGGCTGTTCTGTCCTTGCTTGCACGCACACCTTCACCTGAACCAGTGGACAAAGACTTCTACTCTGAATTTGGGAGTAAAAACACAGGTCAGTAGTCCTTTCTGCATGTCGTGAGTTTTTTTAGGCATCATTCTTAAGGCTCCATCTAAACTGTACTGATCAAAAGTGGAAAAACTTGAAAGCAGGGATTTTGTTTGTATTCAGGGATCTGATAATGCTGTCGTGAGTTCAGAACTGGGGAGTGGGAAGGAGGCAGAGGAGGTCAGTGCATGTGGAGGTGGATAATCTCTGATATGAGAATGCAGCTGTATTTCCTGTAACTTCTGCCACCCTCTGAACTAATTGTGTGGATAGAAAATTGCAGAAAAGTTATGTTGGTAATGCAAGGAAGACTCCTGTAGAGGTTTGTGTTCAAATAAAATTATTCCAATATGAGTAAAAGTGTGTATGAATAGATACAAAACTTGAATCCTTCCATCTGTCAAAGGTCTTTGCTTATCCTAATACATTAAGAAAGTATTGTATAGTACTAAACTGAAATTCAATAATGTATGTTTCTTGCAGGAAAAATGGAGAACTATGAACTGATTCACTCTAGCAGAGTAAAATTTATTTATCCAAATGAAGAGGAAATTGGGGACCTTGCTTTTCTAGTGGCAGAGAAGATGGATGGTTTGACTCATCTTCCGTCCCTCAACATCCTTCTGTATGTGTTGGCATTCCAAGTAAATCATGTTGAAGGATCTGCTCCAAACACTAGTTCACTTCATCCTAAAACACTTATACTGACCAGCTCTGATTTGTTCCTCTTTGATGAAGATTATATCAGTTACCCACTGCCTGAATTTGCTAAGGAGCCACCCAAGAGAGATAAGTATCAGCTTGCAGATGGAAGGAGAATCCGGGACTTAGACAGAGTACTGATGGGTTACCAGACATACCCACAGGCCCTGACATTTGTGTTTGATGATGTTCAGGATCAGGATCTGATGCACAATCTAACACTGGATCACTTTGGGGAAACTGATGGTGTCCCAAGGGGAAATACTAAACAAGACAGCAAGAACAGAGAGATCCAGTGGTACATTTTTATCCCAAGTGCAGAAAGCAGGGAGAAGTTAATTTCATTGCTTGCAAGACAGTGGGAAATCCTGTGTGGTAGGGAACTGCCTTTGGAACTGACAGGGTAGTTCCTGCACAGCCAGGTGAGTTCAGTGGGTGTTAGAAGGTAGAGCACAGTGTTCAGGTACACAGCACCTGTCAGGTTCTCTTAGTTTCCAGGAGGGGCTGACCTGGACTCCCTTGCTCCCCTAGTGCAGTGAACATGGAATAGTACATAGGAATATCCTGAAGAGTTAACTGGGGACTGAACTTCTTGTACAGTCTATTTTTTATGCAATAGTATATAGTGAAAAAAAAATCATGAGACATCCTGGGAAACTGTATGGAAAAATTAAGGAGTCAACACTAGATATACTGTCATCTGGGGCTGTTAAGGTTTCCACTATTCTTCTGTATATATCAGTCTTGCTGTTCTCTACCAATTCTAATGTGTAAATAAGGGTAAATGCTTGTGTATGTTCAAGTGCAATGTTCTTTGTACGAGAAGTATTTTGGGTATGCTGCTAATGCTTATTATTTAATGATCTGACAGTTTGACTTATGTTTTTCTTTGAGGCCAAATGTAATTATTTGCTGCCAATCTTGAACTTAGCAGTAAAATTTGAGCCACAAGCAGGTAACAAATTTTCATATGAAATTATTTTCACAGGTATTCTTTTTCCTTACCCTAGGATAAAAGAATTCCCTGGTAATGATCCTCTCAGTATCATCTTGAAAGTGGAAATACCTAATGTGGATATTTGAGCATTTTGTCAGCAAATAATGAATTTGTATCTCTGAACACAAAGTCTTTCTTTTGCCTATCTTGTGAATACAAATAAAGTGTAATTTGACAGTTTTCTCTTGGCCTTGTCTGTATTCAAGTTTATATCTTGTGTTTGCAGGATCCTATAAGGCAGTTCAGCAGCACAGATTATGTTCCTAGAGTGCATTGTGAAGTATGAAATATGCAGCAAGATGAAAGAAGAAAGTAGTTTATTCTACTATAGCAAGATTATGTTAGTCCAGAAATACATCTGAGTCATGGAAGTCGAGGATCTGCAGCTTCTAAACAGAATTTGAGGATTTATTTAATGTAGTTTTGCTTCTCCATTAGATATTAGGGATTTGCCTTCCCAGCTGTCATCTTTCACCTGAATGTTACTGTGCCAAACAAGTTTTAGCCTCCCCCATGACAGTAAAATCCCTCCTCACTGTTATGAAGACAAATATTGAACAAGAATGTTCAAGATTAAGAAGGGAAGAACAGTTCTAATACTTCTGTGTCAGCTGGCTGCTTAAAAGTTATTCTCCTTGAAAAACACATAGAGAAGTTTTGACTGAAAGAGGCCTGGAGGAACAGCCCACCTTGCCACAGGGCAGAGGTTGAACATTGCTTGGAGCCTGGTCCAGAGGAGCTGGGAGTTCTCTGCAGGAAAGGCAAGTCCACAGTGCTGGGGGCACTTTGGTGGTTTCACAGAGTTTGTTTCCATGCTGTTCCATGGAGAACAGAGCTTGGCTGTGCCTCCTGGCCTCCAGGAGCCAGGAGTGCTGCAGTCAGTGCAAGGACGACAGAGGCTGCCAAAACCAGATTGTATTGCAGGATGCAGTGGAGCTCCCTAAGCAAGGAAAGAGGTGAGGAGCATTCCCTGAGTGCAGCTCTGCTCACAGTTTAGCAGAGTTAAGCTTAGACTGAACTGAACAATTGAAGTAGGTACTGCAAGGGGAAAACTGGATTTTCCTGTACCTTAGGTCTCTTCTATTCCCTGAAGTCTCAAAGTTACTTATGTTCATCTCAGGTTAATTTCTAAGTTAAAAATCATGGGGGTAGTATAATTAAAGCTTAGGTTTTCGGTAGTTTTTCTCTGAAGTAATTCTGTTAATCACTTACAATTCTCTCACACTTAAGGAGGAGCCTGTGGCAACTTGAATAGTCTGATTGGCAACAGCAGTTGAGAATTTACCAGATGAACAGGTCATTTCCAGTGAGGCTTATGGTTTCAAGTGAATGCAAAGGGAATCTGTAAGAAGACCTTAGAAAGTGCCTGGGATTTGAGCCAACAAGGATAGAGATCTCTGCCTCTCCTGTAGGGGCTACACTTGTCATTGCTTCTGGGTAAGTGAGCCCTGCTGCCATCTTATAAATAAGGCCTGTCCTGGGGATGCCTCGTGCTTGAGGCAGACAGGAGTTCTGTTCTGAGTGTCCTTTGCAAAACCCAGCTGGTTAAATGTATCTTAGTGCACTAGTGAATATCATGGAATCTTGTATTAGAATAAGAAATGATAATCCCCTGCTTGTTTGAGCAGGCAAGGTCTTGCTTTCTTACGTTATTGCAGGAAAAAACACATCTGTGATTAAACTGGACATTTTTTAAATCCATGGCTGTTTAAAACATTGACTCTGTCCCTTTGGATCAGATTATTAATCCAGGAAACAGATGTAATTCCCCTTTGAGATCTTGGTAAGCACCGAACACATTTGAAGATGAACAAAATGTTCAATATGTCCTGCAGTGTGTCTGGATTCTTCAATTATGTGTCTTCTCTGTGCTACTCTGTTACAGAATATGCTGAGTTGGAAGGGACCACATGGATCATGGAGTCTGACCCTTAGCCCTGCACAGGCCCATCCCTCCCTGCTCATGTAAAAAGTCCCTCTTGAATAAAACACCCACTCTAAATACTGAAAGGCTGCAGTGAGGTGTCTGGAGCTGCCTGTTGACTGAGCTGAACAATCCAGACTCCCTCAGCCTGTCTCCAGAGGAGAGGTGCTCTGTGTTAGGACCTGCTGGAGGGAGAGCTTTGTGGTGTGCATTTCTGTTCATTTAAGTGCAGCGTTAAGCTGTAAACCTTTATACCCTGTCACTCCTCAGTGCCAACCTGTTGTCCCTATTGTTTAATTTTAATGTAATCTTTTGTTTCAGAGTGTAGGGATTTGAGTGAGCTCTTGAAAGAGCACAGTCATTCATCTTGAACTTTATAAAATGGCCAATTGTTTCATTTCATAAAGATTTCTCGGAACTCGCCATGTTTTTTACAGAAAGTTCTCCAGAATGAAGTCTCTGTGTAAGCAGCTGAGGTCACGAAGAGCAGTCTTCATTTCTTCCTCTCTTTTTGCAAGAGCCCTACAAAGCCCTGCATGCATTTTTCTCTTGGGTAATCCTTTACACTCACATTCTTTACAGCCTCCAACCTTTGTTCACCATTAAGGCAGTACCTGAGCAGCTGAAGTTGTGATCAGGTACATGCATAGGCAGGTGGGCAGACCTTTGTCAGGAAAGTATCTCCTGAACTCTCCCAGATTTCCATAGTCTGGCTTTGCAGCTGAAGTAGAGATTTGCCACCCTAGGAAGTCACAGGCAATTATTTATGTTCAGTGTCATCTGCCAAGGGTCTGGCCAAAGGTTTTAGAACTTCCCTTGTATTCTAATTGAAAAATTGTAAATGAACCCCATAAGAAAGTAAAGTAAATGAGGTGCTGGCCTGAGCTAAACTGTTTTCTTTGCAAGGAGGGATGACAGTGACCTGGATCCTGTCTGTGCTGTGTCAGTTCTCACGCTGTTTTTGCAGCACTGATCAGCCTGGCTGTAGATGCACTGCACAGAGGTGTGTTTCTATCAGCCCTTCTAGCCTGCCTTCCTGTTCCTGTCAGCTTCAATAAGGATGGATTTTTTATTTAATTGAAGTAGCACAAAATGCACTGCTACTTGCTTGGATGTCTCTCATCAAAGAGTTTACACTTGTACTAATCTTCAGAGATCTCAAACCTCAGGCAGAGAAGCAGCAACAGGAGGAAAAGCATGAAGATGTGGCTCGGAGCAGGCTACTGTTTCTTGCTATCTACCTGATAGAGTGTTTAGTAACTTGGAAAGCTAAAAAGTGGGGGATATGAAACTACTTAGAGGCAGAAGATGCCAAAGAAAGACTGTGGCCAGCACTCCAAAAACCCACCTGACCAGGTATGTGAAGAGGAGTAGCCAGAGCTGGTAAGCTGGGCACCAATTCCTTGTGGTTCAGTCTTTAAGGTCTCTGAGAGGGGGTGATGAGAACTCCCAGCAACTCTAAAGTCATTGAAAATGCTGAAATAGTGGGATCCCAACTCCCCTCTCTGTCCTGCTGTTCTCAGGCAGAAATTCAGTGTAACCCTTGGGATATCTTGGCTATAGCTTTAGTCAAGCATAGTATAGGCCCTTGCTATCCTTTACAGCTACAGGACATGAAGGAGAAGCAGCACCTCTGGGGAGACCCCTCTGCCTCCTTGGTCATGCTCATGTGAGGGGTGCTGAGTTTCAGTAGCTCAGCCTGCTCAAACAGTTTTACTCAGACTTCTAATTAATGTTGAACATCTGTGAGGAGTTTACTGCCTGACTCTCCCAGTACAATCCCAGCACTGCTTAATACATGGGAAAGGTGCAAAGCTGAAACGAAGAAGGGAATATGTAGCTGGTTTTCATTGCAGAAGGGCACGTCGAGGAACTGGGAGTCAAGAGAAAGAAATAGGCCAGACTTCAAGGATTTATGTGCTGCCATTTGGTAGTGCTGCCCTTGGAGGTGTTGGACTAACAGGATGTGAGCAGCCACAACCATTTCTTCCTGTGTCACACAACAAACATCGTGCTCAGGCAGCTCTACCTGTCTGCTTGCAGTTGGACCACTGCATGTGTGTGAGAGAGAGAGAGAAAGGTAAACAGATCCTATGAGCTGTGCAATCCTTCCAGTGGTTTTGCTTGTATCAGCAAACTTTAAAATTCCTGTTCCTTCCAACTTGCCAAGAGTTAGAAAAAACCCCAACAACAAAAACAACAAAAGCAGAATCTCATGTTCTCGTCTCTTCACCAGGACACTGAGGAGTGTTGGGTAAGTGGTGCAGCTGGCCCTCTTCCTACACACAGGCCCTTCTGGCTTGGGCTGTTTAATCCTTTGCTGGTACCTCTGCAGACTCGGAGCCTTCTTACACGCTTTGCAATTCAGAGCAGAGACTTGATGTTCTTTCCCAGAAGAGTGGAACAAGAGTCCCATTCTCTCCCTGGATGCAGTCAGATGGTGAGCTCCCTCAGGAGCTGCATGGCAAGGTGGACTGGATGGTAATTCACTTGCCTTGGCTCTGCACTTTCTGTAAAGATTGCTTAAACACAAGATTTCAATAGCAGGAAATTGCCCAAGCTTGCCAGGACTGCACAGACTTCACAGAGCAGGGCTGGTGACCCAGCATTTTAAAACAGCATGTGACACAGGCAGGGAGGATGAAAGGGTTTGTGGTTTTATCCTTTGCCTTGATCCATGTTTTTGGGGGTCTTTTTTCTCTTCCCATGGAACAGGTTGAATAACTTTTGCCAGCGGCTTCTCAATTCTGAATGTTAATGTGTTCACATTAAAAATGTCAGGTATCTGAGTTACTTTAGAGCCCAACCTTTTATCAATGCATAAAGCAACAAGAGAGAAAAATCCTGAGCACTGCTGCTTGCCAACAGTCTGCTGGTGCCTGGGGAGACTCAGCCCACAAAGTAAGTGATTAGTGTTCCATAGAAGCAGTCGGTGTCAGGGCCAGAATTTAAAGATGATGTTTGAGACTTGCACTGCTAACCCAGCCACCCTCTGCCATGTGGGCAGGAGACACTTGACTGGTAAATCAACCTCCCTGCTTTCCAAAACAAATAAAAGCCCATGTGCTAAACCTCACAGATAAACACACTGACAGACAGTTGACAACTCCTACTGTTTGTTTTAAAATTGGATTTGCACGATCCTATTTCAATCAAACACTGACTAGCATGTGAATGAGACCCTTTTACCCTGCTTGCACAGGACCATTTGTGGGCTCTCTCATCAGATCTTTACAAGTCTTGTCTGTAATTTTTCCCTTTGATGAAGGGTTTTTTCCCCAGGTTATCCTGTCTCAAATATTCCTTTAATTACTAGTGACATAACAAGTCTCATGGTTTTATTCTTAATGCACTACTATGTATTTCCTCTATAAATTGTGGATGGTTTAGGAAGAATAAGATGTTGAGACTGACAGATCTCAGGATTTTGCTTTGGTTGTCTTTGGGGTTTTGAAGTACTTTGTGCAGTTGCCTGTGTGCATGATCTGCTCTCATATAGAAAGGAGTGAGGGAACTGAGGTTTTTATTTATTGACAGTTTTGAAGGGTGTTGGACAAAACAGTGGAATCAAAAAACTGATCCAGTGCATTTTGCCTCTAAGGCATAAAGTTTTTATTGATGTCATCCATGAGAAAATCCATTTATCTGCCTAGGAAATCCATTTATCTGCCTAGGAGGAATCCGTCTGTCAGAAAGGAATGGGAACAGTATAAGCAGAGCAGTAATTTGTTTGGCTCAGTTTTGCTCCTTATGCTCTTTGTATGCTGGTGTTGCCACCTTTGGTGGCACTGCCACTGCAAGCACCTTGGCATCTTTCCACTGTTCACCACTGAGCATGATTAATGGCCCAGGGCCACCCATTGATTTGGAGGTGGTTGGTGCTTCACCATCTTACTGATTTCCAGCACCATGAAGATCCAAAGGTGTTGCAGATTTTGGTGTTCCAGGTCCCACAGCAGTGATCAGCAGTTTCCCCTCTCTCAGAGCAGCTCATGTGCAGTGACTGAAATGCACTGCTTACGACTGCCTGGTCATAAGGAAAACAGCTTCTGATGATGGGTGACCTGTTGATTTCTCAGTTTATGCTCTGCTGCTGCACAGTGGCACTACTCAGTGTTTGCATTTTTAGCCTGTGTGTGGCTGTTGTATTGCTTGCCTTTAATTGAGGTGAGGCCAGATAAGGAATTTGGCTGCCAACCTTTTGATATTGCTGTGAATCTGATTTATTTAATTCAGACAGGAATTTCAGTAAGCCTTTCTCTCCCTTCCCTTACTGGTTCCCTTGCAGTAGGTCAGATACAGTGATGATAAACAGCAGTGGAAAGCCTTGGAATCAGTCTTCTTGTGTCCTTTTGTCCCTCTACCATTTTCAGTGTTGAGCCATTTAGAAAACTCTCTGAAGACTCAAAGGAGCCAATGCCTCTTCAAGTGCCTCAGGGTAAGCATTTCCCACTTTAAAAGCTTATCAGCTGTGTGTGGATGCTGGCAGCTTAATCCCTATGTCACACAGCCAGCTCTTCCAAAAACCATCAACAGGAATCCTTCCAGGCTGCTGTGTGGGTACCTAAAGAGTAGCATGGAGCAGAGAGGCAGCTTCATTCTTCTGTGTCCATGGCCAGTCCAGTGCCATGGCCACAGGCAGAGGAATCCCTGTACAGCCTCCATGCTGATGGCCCTCTCTACAAGTGTCCCCACTGCCCATTTGTGACTTTGCCATCCCACCAGAACTGCTCTGAACTATGAGGTCTCTGCCTCATTTTGGAGATCTGCAGGTACCAAATGGTTTCAGAGCTGTGTAAGCCTCTGACCCTGATGGTGGCATCAGCTGGGCAGCCACAGCCCCAGGGGCTGCAATTGCCCTGGAGCAGGACAAGGGGGCTGAGTCCTCTGAGCTGTGGGCTGGTGCTTCTCCCATGGGTTGCAGTGGAGGGTTGTGTGCCTTATCTGCTTCCTGTTAGTGCAGGATATATAATAGGGCTGGCTTTTCATCATGCTGGCTCTGCCTGTAGGATGAAGGAAGAAGGAAAGCACAACTGACGGCGCTGGTAAGTACAGAGGTTCTTATGTGTGTCTTTGCATGTGTGCAGGGGCGAAAAGATATTAATGCTCATTATTTATGTATGCACAATAAAGCTGCATGTCCTGGTTGCGTTTAGACACCTTCATTTACTATTAATGGCTTGAAAATGAGAGGTTCTTCCCCTCATTGCTCAGTAGGATTTGCTGTTCACAGAAGCAGTCCTTAGGCTGCTCAGCATAATGGGCTCTCTTGGCAGTGTAGGGAGAAAAAGGCCATGTAAAATCTGTTGTTAATCAGTTATTGGCTCTTTGTAATGTTCCAAAGGAGAGTATATATTGCAGACTCTACCTCAGGTTAGCGTGTCACTTTTTTAATCTGTTTTGGGATTTTCTTATTCTGAGTGCTATGGAAGTGCTCCTTGGATTCATCAAGCTGTCAGCAGAGTGTTTGGAAAATGATATATTTTGCCATCACTGCCATAGCACCTGCAAAATATGATGCTTTTCTTGCTGGGAAACTCAACTATTTGAAACAAATACCAAAGCCTACCCAAGGTTCCTGATTGATGGACTCAGTGTGCTTCATTATTGCTTTGAAGCACAGCCCTTCACTCATGTTGCTTTGTTCATGCAAACTTGGGGATTGTGGTGGGGTCCACCTTCTCTCTGAGGTGGTGTGGGCATATTAACACCAGTGGTAAGAGGAAATTAACTTACCCTTCATGAATTCATGGTATTTAAGTTTGCCCATTGGCTTTGCCTTCTGTTAAGCACACAGTTAACCTCTTTTCATTCCAATTAGTTGAAAACTAAGGATTTCCTTCCTTCTGTTTTGAACTGATATGTAAGAGGAAATCCGTAGATGTTCCTGTTTTGAGTAAATCTTTTACTAAGGAGTTCTGCTTGTGCATTTAAAAAAAGAATAGAAAGAAAGAAAAAGGTTATGTTGATTCAGACATAACACTAGGAGCAGATCCATTTCTGAAGGCTTTGCAGCCAAAAAGCACAGTGCAAAAATGCTCTCTCCCTGTTTACTTTTAACCTCTGGTTTGTCTTGGATCTGATTCTTGGTAGGCGGTGTTATCTTACAGAAATTACAGCCACTATCACCACCCCTTTTGTGTGAAGGGTCCTGCCTGTAAAAGCCTGAAAATGCATCCTCCTGGATTGCTGGTTTTCTTCTTAGCAGCGTGCCTCACTCCCACAGCTGACTGCCAGAGTCAGAAGGTAAGTCTACCAGTCTTTGTTTAAATGCTCATTAACTGCTCTTCATGTTTGGACAGTTGCATGTTAGGAAATTATCCTCCCCAAAACTCCTTTTCTCGTTTGCATTTACTTAGGTGCAGAGTAACATCCATGAAAATTTGGGGGCTGTAAGGTGTTTTCTCTGCTGTGTGTGTGGTCCATACTGAGGAACTAAAAATAAGTTGAAGGGAGCTGCTTGAATTTTAGATTGGATTAAATTTGTGTCTCTGTTTGGCATAGAACTCGAAAGTAGCAATATCAAAGGAATGCACTCAGCATCTTTGTCTTCCACTGGCTTCAGGACATGGGATGAGAACTTGGCATCCATCAGGACGGGTCCCTAAGTTTCCCAGGAGAAGTTAATTTTATGAAAACCTTTACAATCTCATCAATTTGTTGCTTTGCAGCAGGATAAATACCTTTGTATCAAGTATATTTCCCAACAGTTCCCCAGTAAGGCTTGTGGAATACTTTCCATTTTGTGTCAGTTCTGTTGTTTTCCTTTTGATCCCCTCAGCTCTGTTCCTGTGTTTAGCAGCAGTACCTAGGAAGGGGTGTGATGCCTTTAGAGATCTGTTCTGCAGGCTCTGTGGTGAGGCAGCCTGGGTCCTGTAGGCTGGGATTCACACTGATTCACCCTACATTGTCTTCTGCCATCACCCTTCTTGTGTCCTGCTGTTGGAGTGAACTGACCTGCAAAGTCAGAAGCTGGGTGGGTCGGGGGGGCATTTGGGAATGTTATTCCCTGGGGATCCAAGCTATGGAAAGGTTGTCTTGTCTTGAATGACAAAGTGGGGCCTTGTGGGGAATGGACAGACCTGGAAGTCTTACAGGCTTCATTTAGAAAAAGCCAGAGCACTGGAAAGGTTCTTCAGTGTCAGAACTTTGGGTGGAAGCTTTTGTATAGGCCACGTCAAAAAAGAGCCATAAATGACTACTGGGAAGGCTTGTAGGATTATTAAGGTGACTGGAGCACAAACATGAGGTGTCTCTGCTGGTGGATCTTGTTTGTCTGGAGGCATGGGTTCCAGAACAGTTGAGTCCAGAGACACAGACTCACATCTTCAGCTAGTGGAAGTGGAAAATTAGGTCTCCCTGCTTTGAGACACTGTTGATTTCTGGTGTCTGGGTTGGCTTGAAACAGTTATTTTACTGGGTAGTGAGTTCTCCCAGAGAAGTGAAATGTTTTGAATCATTCCTGAAGCAGTTTCTGTAATCCAGGAAAAATAACTCCCTTTTAGATTGTTTTCCCTGAAAGGTTCCCTCTTTTTGGAGAAAGACAAGAAACATTTGAAAGGTTGAAATGGAAGGTAAGGAAGAGTAAGCCTTCTCTGATAGTTTAGGATAGCCATTGATCTGGTTGCAGTAGAAGTGCTGGGATTCCACAAAAGGCCTCCCTTGGCCTGCAGGGGCCATCAAGAGAGAAAAGAGGAATTTTGTGCTCCCTGTTTTTCAGTGATGTGGCCACAGGACTTTACTTGGTTCAAATGTGACAGTGAACCTGTTAGCCTAATTTAGTTTTTTATACTTCTTGCTATGGGCTGGCTGAAATGCAGCAGTTGTGAGAGCCATGAAAGCTCTTCTGCTGGCAGGAGGCCAAGCCCAGGCTGTGCTGGAGGAGGAATGGAGGGAAGTGGTCTCAGCATCCCTGTGCTTCCCGTGCCCTGCACCTGAGATGGTGAGAAACACCCAGGGCAACAGTAGATCTTAGGAACTGAACTGTTTGTCCTCTTGCTGGAAAGGGTCCTCCTGGAACAAGTGTGAAGAGTTTATGTGCCCAAGAGCTGCAGGTCTGTTCAGCTAAAGTTCCTGAGAACTTCGTGGGAAAGTGCATGACTATAATGACTCAAGCATGTGTCTGCAGCTCTGTTTTGTAAAGGACAAGTGCACTGGAAACTTGGTGATTCATTAGATAATGACTATTTCCAGAACTGGCTCCCAGAATTGTTGGAGCCGAACACTGACGTCCAAATGTGTTTTTCTTTCTTCCTTGAGATTTTGCCATGCAGAAGGATTTGTGTTATGGTTTGGGAGGAAAAGATAAAGGGTGAAAATGAGGGGAATTACAAAATACTTCCCAGCTTATTCACTTGAGGTGGAATAAGAGAAATGAGCACTTGAGAAGTGAGGGACATCTGTTCAGAGAGGAGGGAAGGAAACATTGCAGCATCCAGAGGCTCCCCTGTGTCTCAGGTGAGCACAGAGGGCAGGGGCTGCTCTTGCACGAGCGTTTGAGTGCAGGGAGAGAGCTCAGTGTGGACACAGGCACCCTGACCCTTAACTGCTTTCAGCTACAGTTGGATGTTTGCTGCTTTAAAAGCCTCTTTTAATTTTGGGGATACTTGAGAGCATCAGTATTCCTTTTCTGTTCCTTTGTGCCCAGAGTGTGGTACAGTCCAGGCTCCCAACACCACCTGATCAGAACAGTGACAGTCCCCAGGCATCCCTGCAGCATCCCAGGGACAGACATTCCCTCTGGCTGCTTCCTTTCCAGCCTCCTCACCCTTGGAAACAGCAGTCACAGGGGAGCCCAAGGGAGAAGAACATCATTGTTTTCCATGAGGTTGTGCCCCAGGAGCCACCTCTGACTCCAACTTTGGTCTATCTTTCATCCTCTCCAAAATTTGAATATCCAGACTGTTGCATTTATGCCCCTGGATTCCCTCTTCTGCTTTCCTAAGAAGCAAAACTGTCCAGAAAATGACTGCTTCATCAGTTCTGTCACTCAAAGAAGAAGGGAAATATTTTTTTTTAATTCTTTTCCACTCAGCTGTTTTCTTCCCCTTTCCTCCTGCATGTTGCTGCTGACCCAAGCATATTTCCTTATAAAAAGGGGAAGGTCTTACTGGAAAGCTGCCTAAAACTTATGAAGTGTTCCAGTAGGGTAGGGGGGATTCCACAATAACTCTCTTGTCTTAGAGACCTGCAAGTAATTAAACGTGCCAGCAGGGAGGAGTGGTAGCCATTCACCTCTCCCACTGCCCACCTCCATTTAGAGATGGAGCCACATTGATGGAGGAAAGAGAAAGAAAATGAAATAATGTGTGAATAATGGTGTCTTCCTCTACTACTGGGACATGGCCCAAGTGTGTCTGGTGCCTGAAAATGCAGACTAAATAGAAAGTTGGAGAATTTTAATGTAGTGTTTTGTGCTCTGCTGTCTATGTGGTCTCTTTCAAGCAGGAGGGTGGCTCAGACACCTGGCAAAGGTTTGTGTGGTAATTGTAACTCACAGGAAGGCACCCAGAGCTGTGCTTTCCCTGGGCATCTTCCCATTCCTCTTTCCAGGGCAGTGTCTCAGGGAAGGTTAAAGATGGCATTTGGTGAGAATATAAAGACAGGAGATGTACTGTTCCATGGGATCCGAGTGCCTGGCTTCACCTGGCTCCTTTCGAAAGCCCAGCTTTAATCTGGAGTCCTAATCTATGCTTCAGTCAGCTGCTTGGATGGACTTCTTCCCTACCCCACCAATGGCACAACTGATCCTTAGAGACAGAGTACTCCAGCAGCAGCACCCCAGTTATTCATCCATATTGTTTGCCTTCTTTATTTTGCTCCATGAAAAATTGGAAATCTCCTCTGACTGCTCTGTGTGCCAGTGAGGTGGAAACATAAAGGAACAGCAAAGCTGTTTTCTGCTGGATAACTTTAATAAAGCTGGTGCTTGCAAGATGTGGACAGGTGGATTTGGTGGGTCTCACAATGGTTTTGAGCTGCTTATAATGCAATATATAGTTCTGCACTTAACATGGTCCTTGGGGATTCTGTTACCAGGGGAAGTGCAGGTATGTAGGAAAGCCCCAGAAGTACAACTAGAAGTTCATATCCATGGGAGGGGCAGCCACAGACACAGAAACAGTTTTGTCCATTAGGCAGCATTCTTGCAGGGATGGCTGCAGAAGGTGGATCCATAAGCATGAGAAAAACCTCAGCAACTCCAGTCACAGGGAACATGGATATGAGTCAGGAAATCTTCCAGGGCCATGTCCCTGTGGACCTGGGACATGATGAGGGTTATCTCTGAGGAGGTTTTCCTGACAGGGTCTGCTGGCTGTCATCTGGGAGGGCCTTCCTGAGCTGTTGATAACTGATTGGGAGCCATGGGCTTCCTCCCTTGCCTGGAGGCAAATGGAAGCCTTTGGGCTTAAGTTCAGAGGAAACAAAGCTGAGATTACTGATGGGAATCCAAAACAAGGAGTTCTGGGCACAGTTCTGCTGCATTCACAGCATTGTTCAGGGTTGGCTTAAAAAATCCCAGATCAAGACCTCCTCCCAAAATTTGATCTAATATTTTTATTTTTAGAAAATACAGTGCCTGTAGAGGCACGACTGAGGTGAGTTGTGTGGGCTTTTTGCAGACAATGACCTTTTGGGGCATACACAGTTTATGCCTCCCAGCTTTTCTCTGTCATCATCAGTGGCAAATACTGTCTTTTTTAAATATTAGCAGTGAGGTTGCCATGCAGTTGCTTGACTCCAGGAGTTTAGAAATTCAAGGAAACACTTTTCGAGTGAAATCACAAGTTTTAGTGATGGGTTGACATCTGATGATCGTCATTCACTCTGAGGCTGTACCTTTCTCATCTGCTCTGGCTGTGTTTCATTTGGAGGATCAAAGTTGTACAGGGGTACATAAAAGCCCTGTGAGGAAACCTGAGGCCCTAAAGTTGTTCTGGTTGGGTGGAAGGGCTTGAGCTGAATTTATCACCAGCCATGCTGTTTATCCAAGTCTCCTACCTGATATTCCTGTCAATGTTTATGGACCTTCTCTCCTGGGGTCAAACCATCAAAATGTTCAGAGAGGTGCAGAGCACTTTCCATCCACTCCCCTGCACCTTCATGAAGACAGTTGCCAGGAGAAATACTTATGTGAGCAGTTCCTGGCTCTGGGAAATAGACTGACCTAACTCATTGGGGTTTTCAGGCCTGTGGAACAGCAATGAACTGGGTCATAACAATAGCATGGAAGAGAGAAATTCTGCATTTCCTTTTCATTCCATGTCTTCTGGCAAGGATTATTAATTAAGGGCTTGTCCTCACATACCACTGCCACGTGTTTGTGAAAGATCAGCTGAAATTAGCAGTGCACAGTTATGATTATTTTAGAAATGGTTGGAATTTCTGCTGTGGGGCGTAGGGGAAAGATAAGATATCAGTGACCTGCCCTGCTGCCTCCTAGCTGAGATCCAAGCACGCAGCAGCAGGGCTGATGGGTTAGCCCATGGAGTGTGTGGTACCTCCAGCAGCTGCACTGGCCACTGCCCTCCCCAGTGGGATCTAAAGAATGGTGGGGATTGATAGAGAGATTACAAGTTGGCAAGGTGAGTGGTTAGGATAACAGTATCATTTGGGGCTTGTTTCTGTTCTGTTTTTGCTTTTTCAGTTAAAATCCATGCGTTGCAACATCAAGACCATGTTTACCTTAAATACAGCATGCACTGCCTGTGCTGCAGCACCTAAGATGTTGTGTCCAAGAGGCTGGTTAAAGACCACCCAAGGATTAGGGGTGAAAGACTGCAGGTAAGGCTTATTTCCTCACTGTGTTAAGCTTTTAATGCAGCTCTGCTATGGAAGGAGTAGTGTGTGCCTTCAGGAGAACACACATGTGGTTTTGAGCTCTGAAGGTCCAAGGAGTTTTGTTTCCAGATGCAGAAAATTTGGTTTATGAACCCCACTGTTGTTGCTTTTGTCTCCTTCCAAATCCCACAGAGTTTTTGCTGGACATAAAGTTCTATTACACACAAAAGAATTGCATTACGATTGCCTCCAACTTACCCTAAACAACCTGAGTTTGAAAACCCTGCTGTAGGAACTTACCAGAGGTTTGTCTAGCACAGAAGCCTATTTCAGACCCAGAACTCCTTGGTGGCTTATTAGGAGAATTATATAATGATAGTTCCCCTTGTCTATCCTCCCCGCTTCCAGCAATAATCCTCTGAACTTTTTACCTTCCTAGTTGACTTTATGACAATTACTTGTTCATGTGTTCCTTGCTCTCATTCTGTTGAGCTTGGCTGTAATAGGAAAAGGATGAAAGAAAACTGAATTTACTAGGAAGCTTTTGAAAAATGAAACTCTATAGGTTATTGTTTGTGTATCTATTCAGTAGTGAATGTTAACTGTTAATATGTAGTTCCATTGTGTGCTCTTTCTGTGACTCTCTGTTCTGTCAAAATACTTCAAAAGCAGTGGGGGCAGCTTTGCAGTTTGTAACAGTTTTTGCACACACCGAGGAGTCAAACTGAAGCCAAAGCAGCAATGCTATTGAGACAATTTCTGAGTTCCTTTTGGGAAGGATGTTGTGCCAAAAATAAAATGGAGCGTAAGAATAATGTGAGTGTGTGCAGCTTTTCTGAGTGTTATCTGCTCCTGTGGTGGTTGTTGGACAGGCCCAAGAATAGTTCTATGCTGTGTACGTGCAGAACTAGAGGCACTGCCACCAAGGACTCCCCCTGTGTGGAGAGGGGAGGGATGGATTGTTGAAAGGAAGATGCTTCTTTGAGGGATTGAAGGAACTTGCCCAAGACTGAACAGAGAATCTGTGAATAACATAGCTATTAAATCCAAATTTATGGCATCTCAATCTGTAATTTTTAGTAAGAGGCAGAAAGGGACAAGTGCTGCAAGGAGATTTTGCTCTTTCAAGGTTATTTTAGATGTGAATTTGAATGTTGAGTCACTCTGGAGATCCTAACTTTGTGTCAATGCTGACTAACCCTCCAGCATCCAAGGTTTCCATCCTGCTGCAAGGTCCTGTCTCATGCCCACTCCCTGACAGATTCTTGTACCCAATCTTTGGGGCTCAGATCAAGGGGCATCCTCAGAGGAGACATAACCAGAGTGTAACCTCTTGTGTCTGCATGTCAGAGGGGATGAGGGCCCTTCCTTCCCTTCAGAGCTCAGTGCACTGCAGTGGGATCACTTAGAAACCCTTCAACAGCCTGTGCTAGGTTTGTGTTGTAATCATGAATCTTGGATTGTTCTTTTTAAGATACTCTGTGAAGTTAGGAGAAAATACCCTTTCCCTGCCAGGGTGCCATCACATATGTAAGAAGGACATTGAGGAGAAAAGGTGCTGTCCAGGATTCTGGGGTACAGAGTGCTATGGTAAGTTTTTCAGTTCTTTACAACAGTCTCTACCTATTGAATAAATCAAAGCAGCTTTAATAGGAGGCATTAAATATGCACCGAGTTGATTCATTTTCATTGTTCCTTTAACACTCACAGGGTCTCCATTATTAGTCTGGGAAGTTCAGCATATAATCTCTTTGCTCCAGATGAGTTGAATCCTCTCACATTTAACACATAACATAACCTCCTGTGGTGGAACTTCCTTTTGTCTCTTCTTTAAAAATAAACTCTTGGAAAGGGATGTTTTTGTTCCTCTTTACCAAAGTTTCCAGAGGAAGAGGAAGATCCTTCTGATGTCCCCCCAGTCTGCAGTGTGTGTGCCACGTGTGCTGTTGTGTAGTGTGGAGTTAGTCAGCCACAGAAAAGAACCATCCCAGAGTTCCACTCAGGTTCATGCCAAGTAATGACAATTTGTTTAGTCTTGTCTCAGAAATCCAAAAGCAAGAACTACTAAGCTGAACATTTTTCATATGATCGAATGCTGGAATACAGAAAGACACTGCAGAAAATGAGAGAGTGAGTGCTTGAGCCTGTTCTCACACTAAGTGCTTTGAATAAGCAACTGGTTTCATCAGAGGAATCACATGCCTGAAATGATCAGAAACAGTCCCCAGAATTTGGAGGTGCCCCACTCCAAAGACATGTGGACCATGTTTTTCTGGGCACACTTACAGATCTGCCTGAGGTTGGGGGAGCTGGAAATGCTCAGTGTCTTTGCAAAGCAGGCACCCTGAGTTTCAGAACTGCCCTGTTGAGATGTGTGATGCTGCCTCTCACTCGTGCAAGCAATGGCTCAACCTCCAAAAAGGCTTCCGTGCCTTCATTGAAATTTAGTTAGTTATGCCTGTTGTGACTTTTCCTTAGGCTTTTAATAAAAGGCTTTTCTTAGCAGCCCAGCTGCTCCTTGGTGCCACTCCTGGCCACATTTACCACCTCTAGGCCAGTGTGCTGGATAATTTGCTGGTGAAGAGGCCATTGCCTTTGTACAACTGGAATAGCTGGGGGAGAGGAGATGGAAAGGTGCTGGAGGTTCAATCTAATCTTGCATGGCTTGTCTCTTACCTGCCAGAGTGTCCAGGTGGCTCTGAAAACCCCTGCAGTGGCCATGGGACATGCTTGGATGGGATGCAGCAAAATGGGACCTGCATCTGCAAGGTCAGTGCATGATTTATGCTGAGGGTGGTGTGCTTTTTCAGATGGAGCTGTGCACTGGGCACAGGGGCTGGATGGAAGCTGCCCCTCTGCCTGGGAGGTCAGCAGCAGCTTCTTTCATTCCAGCATCAGTGTCTGGTTTTCCTGGAGGATTGTTGTGGGCTACTGTAGCACTAAGACACTGTTGGTAGGGATATGGAGTTGGGTAGAATCTCTAGGGAGAAATGAAAAAAGAGTTGCATGAATTGAACTCCCTGATCAGTTCAAATAATCAGGATCTGTGTGTGGCTGCAAGAAGCCATGAGACACTTGGCTCTTAATGAGCCAAATCCAAACCCTTTTCTGGATTTGGATTATATACTTCCCAAATTAATCAGTCCTGCACCTTGGAAGGGAAAGTCTGCCTCTTTAACTGAAAACAGGAGGGACCAGAAAGAGAATTTAGGACAGGTTTTTTTTTTCCTCTTTTCAGACTTAATACAACAGAAGCACAAACAATCTCTGCACATTTGACTTGTATAGAGCAGTGTTTTTAAAATTGCTATCTTAATGGATCAATGTCAGACTTGAAATTTTCTGTTGTGAACTGTATGTTTTTACAGCATCCTTAATTAATAGCTCAAATCCTACTTCTTGGACTCCCTGAGAAAGTTGATTTTGGATTTAGCTCAAAGACACCTTTTAGCAATTAAAAATTTATGTTGAAGGACCTCAAGCCCTGTAGGATCAGTATGAAAAGTCCCACTGGCATTAGTGATTTCCAGATTCCTTTTTCAGAGAGATATCAAAAGCCAGCTGGTACATTCCTGTTTGTCTCTAATCAGTTTCCTCAGTGCCCACCAGAATTTTGCTGGCATTTTCCATGCCCTCTGTGTGTCAGTTTACACTGTGATCTCCTTTGCCATGGGGGCTGGGTAGTATTACTGGGACACTGAACAGATCAGTTTTCTTCACTGTGTTGCTTCAGCTGTCACAGAAAATTAAAAATGGGGATAGACTTCGAACTATAACAATGTGTGAAACAATAGAATGATACAGAAAATTAATACCTGGCACATTTTGGGGCCCTTCCAGGAGCAATACAGTGGGTTTGCCTGCCAGAATTGTCAAGATGAAAACCGTTTTGGCCCAGACTGCCAGTCAGGTAAGAACAAGTAATTCAAGTGAAACCTCCACAGAAATAGCTGAAAGCAGGGAAGGAGGAGGGGGAGGTTGAGTGGGGAAGGGTGCTGGAGAGGAGGAGAGTGGCAGAGGGCTGGGAGTGTTCAGTAACAGATGTCTGGGCATTTTGTGTCTGTGCCCTTCTCCACTGTCCCACTAGACAAATGATTCTCAGTCTTTCACTCAAACAGGCCATTTCCCTATTGTAAATCTCTCCCCTTACCAGTACTATCACAGTTTCCTCTCTCTTTTTAGCCAGCCTATTACCTACATCTCTGAAACAACCCACACTCACTGCCCAGCTGCTTTTCAGACTCCTGTAACTGCCCCACTTGTCTCAGCTTCTTCCACGTTGCCCTCCCTAAAATGTTGTTACACACAGTGCTGCTTTCATGTATGGCATTTTGGGAAGTGATCTCTGACCAGGGCAGCCTGGCTGATCAAGGAGCCCTTTTTGTCCAGCTCCTGATTCCTTCTGCCCACACAGGTGAGATTGGAATGATCTTGTTGGTTGTGCTCATGTGTTAAAACACAGGCCTGAACAGCTGGTCTCAGTGCTGCCTTCAGAGCTGCTTTTGCAGGACAGTGCTCAGGACATGCAGTGTTACCCGCTCTGAGCTCTCACTGACATGGCCAGTTTTTATACAGAGCTGCTTTTGGAGTGGGTTATTGGTGGGAAATTGGTGCCAAGCCCCAGGGCAGGTGGCCAGTGTGTGCCTGGAGCCCTGGGCCCTGCCTGTGAGGTCTGTCTGGGCTCCCCTTGCAGTGTGTGACTGTGTGCACGGGGAGTGCAACGGCGGCATCGCTGGGAACGGGAGCTGCACCTGCTATGGAGGCTACACAGGCCCCAGGTGTGAGCAAGGTAAGTACATGGGAGCTGCAGAGGGGCTGGTGAAGTAACCTGTGCCATGGGATTGGGTGCCTGTGTCCCCAGAGGAGCAGGGGAAGCAATGAGTAGCTTGGGAACGCAGAGGGAAGATGATCTGAGCACTGCAGATCTCCTTAGAGGGAAGCACTGGAGTCTGCTGCCCACTTGGTGACAGTGGCTCAGACCTACCATGTCTTTATTCCTCTGTTCTTTCTCTGGAAACCAGCCAGTTCCTTTCTTGTCTCAGCCTTGTGGGACCTGCCTCCCTAGGCTGCCAGGGATTTAGAGCTCTCTGCACTGCTTAGATCCTCTGGCTTTTGTGCCAGCTTGGGGTTTCCCTGGAAACCACATTTGCTTTCATTTCCAGGTCTTCTGGAAGGTAAGTTACATCTCTCATCAGTGCCCTTCGTGCTCTAAGGGAAACTCTTTGCTGTGTGGTTGCAGAGCTGCCCCTTTGCAAGGGCGTGACGTGTGAGCCCAACAGCCAGTGTGTGGTGAGGGATGGCACAGCAGTGTGTGACTGCAAGCTGGGCTACAGGAAACTTGGGAGCACCTGCCAAGGTGAGAGACTTCTTCATGACTCTGAGTGGTCCCCTGTTTGGAAAAATAACTTACTGTGCTGGTGTCTGCAGAGGAGTTTGATCACTGTGAATACAATGCCTACTTCACTGCAGAGGCTGAAGAACTTGCTTTTTAGGAATCCTTTTAAGATTAAGGGCTAAGATTTTGGCTCTCCTCTCACTTGGTCATGAAAGCAAGAAGTGAATGAGAGTTGCAGGTTCCATCCAGCACTGACTTATAAGTATGTACTAAATAATTGAGACAATGGGGTACTGATGAGTCTGAACTAGTTTAATTAATAGGGTGTGTAATTGGAGCAGTTCTTCACTAATTTCAAGTCTAAGTTTGTGAATTGGTTTTCTTAAAAGAAAGTCAATAAGATGCATTTAATCAGTTATGGATAGCTCTGTTTTCACTGACCTTTTGCAGGTTTTGCTAACCAAACTGCAGCTCCATGTATCCTCAGATGTGATGAAAATTCAGAATTAATCCAAGCATGTATGGATCTGTCACTCACACTTCTGTTACTGAAGAAACATGAGAAATGTGTCATCCAAATTGCTCAGATTAAAAAACACAAATGTCTGCCTCTGAAATGATTTTATTTTCCTATGGAATTTTAGAAGTTTAATGACACAAATTCCTTATACTCCATTCTTCCCATGCCTTTTGCATTCTGCTGTGCTGCAGTAAGTGCTGTTTTGAAAACAGAAATTTGGTTATGCTCACCCCTCCTTTCTTTAATTGCAGCTCAGGATCCTTGTTCTCCTTCTCCATGCTCCCCTTTCGCAGTATGTCAAGCTCTTGGGTCACGAACATATCAATGTACCTGCAAAGAAGGATATCAAGGAGATGGGAAGATTTGCCAGCCCATAAACCCTTGTGTTGACAGCAATGGAGGCTGCCCAGAAAACTCCACCATTTGTATCTACAGGCGCCCAGGAGAGGTAAGAACAACAGCCAAGGCCTGATAAATGGCCAAGTGAGAAGTTCTTTGAATGAAATGATGGTTTTGGTGGTCAAAATCACACAGCTCTTTTCTAAGGCAGCTTAGTGGGTGAAGGTGATGGATGCAGCCCTATGACCACTGTGTTGCCTTCCCTTAGGCTACTTGTGCCTGCAAGGCTGGGATGAGCAGGAGAACTCCCTCATCTGAATGTGCTGCCTTTCCCAACGATTGCCGCCAGTATTTCTGCGACGTCACTTCCAAGTGTGAAATTAATTCTCAGGGGAATCCCAGGTAAGCTGGTTTAAAGACTGTGAATAAAGAAGCTTATTGTGCAGCTAGAGTGAAAACTGAGTTTGGATGAGCTGAGCTTTGAAGGAGCTTTGAGAGTGACCTGAGGAGTGTGGGCCAGAGTTGCCTTTTGAGAAGAACCTGTTTGTAACAAAGCCCTTGAACGCAGAGTTTTGCATCAGTCATGGTAGATTTTGGCATGTGGGTCACAAGCTGCTTTAAATCTGGGGTAGCAGAGTCTTCTGTGATGTGAACTGGAGATGTAGCTCCCCAAGTCAGTAGTAGTAGTAGTAGGTTATTATCAGTTATTATCAGTCATTAAAAGGGACATGTGTGACTTCTCTGCCCACGTTGGCTTCTGAGGGATAAGTCTCTGTCTCTTCTCCCACTCAGGCCTAGAGTTGCAAACACCAGACCTCATTTAGTCCCTTGGAGCAAAACGTGTATAAGTTGATAGCCCTGAGATGGGAAATATTGCTGGATATAGGACTATTTTTGCATAATGGCCTCCCAAACACCAGAGAAAGCTTCGTGTGTTATCAAGAAAAAATGGATCTTCACTGAGAGACTGAAGAGGGAAAGAGCAAACCCATCTCCCCAGCCTTTCCTTCTCCAGTGCTGCTAAAACTATTAGCATCCCCCTGCTCGTTGTGTGCTCCAGGCCAGGGCTGAGACACCGTGCCTTCCCTTTCTGAAGGTCTGCTAGCACAGTGCAGGACAGTGTGTTCAGCACAGCCCCTGCCTTATGTATCTGTTCCAGCAGCTGGCACTCAGCCCTGCAAGGCTGCAGTGATGTCACATCCCTCCCCTGTGTCAAATGTCTCTGTGTGGCTGAAACAGAAAGGGCAGAGCTGATACTTGGACAGAGCCCAGACGGGAAAAAACAGTTATCAGCCAGCGATCTCTGGTAGCCTCTGAGTGAGGAGTGTGAATGTGTGTGAATCGGGACGGAGATTTTCACATGTAGATAAGCTTTGCTGGAAAAGTCATTGGCCTGTCTGGGCCCCTCGCTGAGCTGAGCTGAACCAGAGGTACCTGGTGGGCTGGACCTGGCACTTCTCACTGAGGATGAGGGGTCACATAGGAACTGTTTGGTAGATTGGCACTTAGCCTGTGGGCTTTATGGTTCTTTTAAGCAATACCTCAAATGTTCAGGTGCTACAATGACTGGGACTGAATGAATATCAAGTTAGAAAGGTGTGGATAAATATCTTGTGGATATCTGTACCCTGAACTATAGAACAGACAATCCTTTTGTTGGTTTTATCTGAGAAAGCATCTTCATCCTCCCTGAGTACATCCAAATTTACATGCTCTGCAGAAGTGTGCCTCTTTTCTTCCTATCACTTAATTTAGGCAGAAGTTACTCAGCTCTTACCCACATCCCTGGGAGTGTTCAAGGCTGGTTTGGATGGAGCTCTGAGCAACCTGTGTAAGGTTTCTTCCAACCCAACCATTCTATGATCCTGTGATCTCAAAGTGGGATTTGTCTTTCAAGTGTAGGCGCTGACATGTTGTTCTACTTGCGTCTCTTGAGTGTGTTGCAAACTGGTTTATAATGGTTTGTTGTGTTTCATTCTTGTCTCTTAGCTGTGTGTGTAAAGAAGGGGAGATTGGAGATGGGAGAAGCTGCTATAAAGATCTCTTGGGTGAGATAAATCATCTGAATTTGCGAGGAAGGTTTACCAGGAAATTAAGCGTTGCCAAGAAAATGTTCGGTAAATGTCTCTGATTTTGTTTGGGGGATGGAAGAAACGTGGGGACAGGAGTGTCAGAAAGGCCTATTTGCAGCATAATAGATCTATTTCACAGTGTGTTATCCTGGGCTGCAAAATTAAAAACCTCACGTCTCTAAGCTCATCTTACCAGTTCTGGGCTGTGAATTTATGAAATTGTGAAGTGGTATGTGTTTGCCAGTCCTGGTGAAGGACACACCATGTCTGCAGAGGAAGGACAATGTGCCTCAGAGTTGTGTTTCAAACCCAATTGTACCAAGCCACCAGTGGGCCTCCTCCTGCAGTGTCTGTGCTGGGCTATGATAGAAGTACCAAACTCCCTCTGCTTCCTTGTCAATGAGTACTGCCTACTTGCATCAGGCTGATAATGTGTGGATTGAATTGTGTTGTTAACAAAAGAAATGCTTATTGTAGTTAAACCATATTCCAAGTCATTGCTTCACACTGCCCCTCTTTTCACAGCTTCTGGTTGCTCAGCCTTGCTGACTAAATATGGACCCTTCACAGTCTTTGTACCATCCCTTCTTCCCATTCATGATAGAACGGAATTTAATGTAAGTTCTCTTGAGTTTGGTGAATTTTTGCTGTCTTAGGATTCTTTCCTGTCTGAGTTCTGCAGCCTGTATAAACTGATTGACATGAGAGAGGAACTTTGGCAGGCAGTATTTATAGAAACTGTCTCTTGGGAAAAGTTTTCATTGTCTGGTTAAGTTGCAGTCTCACAGAGGATGTTACATCCCTCACATTATTTTAAAAATCTCTATCTCTTTCTTCAATACTGACAGAGTTTGTTTGGTTTTAATGTCAGGAAGTGTGAGTCTTTCTGGCCATTCTTCATTTAAAGCTCAAACCTGTGTGTGGCTGTTGTCAAAATGTTAGTTGACTTTGCACTACTTGTGGGTGATGTTTTCAAGAGGGGCTGAGGATTGCATCAAAGTATTGGATTTTGGACCCATGGCCAGAAATGGTAACTTCTGGATTCATAGAAAATACATTAATAAAGGTCCTTGACTTACCTAGTCTACCTGTTCCCAGCAAGATCTGTTCCACCTAAATCAGTATTGACAGAGGATTGTTTTGCAAAATCAGTGATGGAAAGCCCAGAGAAGAAAGAAAGAAACTAAATGTAAATTCAGCAGATTAGACCATTTCCATGGTCCAGGATAAACAAAGATTGTATATGGGGAGCTTCAGCAAGTTTTATAATCTGGACTGTGCAAGGATGGTTTTTAAACTGTCCAAATCCAATAGGCTTCTGTCTGGGGGATTCCTCTGAAGTCTCTTGCAGGTTATTCAGTCCCCCTGTGTCTGAATGTGTACACAAACAGCAACAGGAGTTCTGCCACAGTGCTCCTCCAGTGAACCAAAAGGAAGAGGGAAGCTCAGTCTTTGTATGCTAAGAATTTCTCTGTGTGTATTAGCTGGGAGAAAGGTAATGTTATGGTAAATGAGGCTTTTGAAAGAACATGTAATTTATCTTCTCTGTGTGGGCCCTGTGCCCCAAAGGACAGCATTGCTGAGCGGCTGTGCAGGATGCACGTTGTTCCTGGGCTGCACTTGATAGAAGACATGATCAAAACCAAGACCATGTGGACCTTGTCAGGACACCAGCTAACGTTCACGAGCCAGGTAAAGGATCTCCTGGAGGCCTGTTCCTCTGTTTTCACACAGGACAGGCTGGAGCTTGAGCAGTTTCCTTGATGTGCTTCCCTAAACAGAAAACCTTTTCCTGTGATCAGCCTGCCTGTGCTCAGAGCAATAAACTCCTTTGTGGAGTCCAAAGCACAGGGATTTAGGACCAGACACCCCAAGCAGCCACATCTCCTGTCTCACAGACAACCAATTAGCCAGAATTTGACTTGTGAATGGTCTTTGCATGACCTGTCTGTGTATTCTGGAGAAGAGACCCTTTCCCTGTCCATCAGCAGCTACAACATCCATGTGGCTGACATGGAAGAGGCAACAAAGTCTCTCCTCAGAGTGAATGTTTCCTTGGAGTTTGTGTGCTTGGGCACAGCCACAGGCTGGGGATTTTCTAGTTTCTCTTTTCTTCTCCCCTCTTTTTACTTTTCTTAGTCTTCCTAGCAAATAATTGTTTTACTCTGTTCTGATATGAAAGGGTCTTCTGTTCCCAATTGCCTCATATTTTCCAGTCTCCACTGGTCTCTGTCCATCCTGCACCTTTCCTGCCTGCATGCTCACAGGTGGCCAAGGGAGAGAGCCATGTGTTTCCTCTCTGAGGATCCAGCCTTGGCCTTGAGGTCTAGGTCATAATACATGTGCCCTACAGGCATCAAAAGGACAAAGCACTATTTGGAGCCAGGAATCCGAGCTGAGCTTGTCAGTGCTCCATTTAAAATTCTTTCCTGTTGGTTTACTCAGGAGTCTTTTGGTCTGGAAGTCTGGCCTCCCGTTCCTTTGTTTCAGTGGGAATCCTCCGTGATGTGAACTGAAGTGAAGGGCAGGGAGGAGCAATTCAAAGAAATGCCCGTGGGGAAATGAAAAGCACAGGGAAGCTGTGCTTGGCTGAACTGGGACTGTGGCTGCAGCACCAATAACTGGGTGTTAGTCTGGGTTACCCTTGAACACCTTCACACCCCCACCTTCAATGCAATTCAAAAGGAAAGGCCCAGATCTGTGCCTTGTGCCTCAGTGAGCCTGACTGCTCTGGCTCTGGCACGAAGACTCCTTGTGGGCACCACGAGTCAGTGAGAGCTGCAATCAAAGCTGGAGTTCCAGGATTGCCTCCTCTCTGTACCCTGCTGCCCAGGGGACACTGTGCCTCTCTTGGACTGGGCAGGCTTGATGCTCCAGAGCTGGGGTCAGGCACAATTTACACTCAAACTTAATTCTGGAGCTGACTGTCCTAGATTAGGTTGGGAGGATTAGGTTTTGGGGGATTTTTTTCCTACTAAAACTTAAAAGTACCCTCAGGATCAAAACATTACCCAAACTCCAGTGGAGTGGGATGTTCATTTTACACCCAGGCCATCCCTTAAATTTACTTTTTTGAGAGTAAATCTGATTGTGCCTTCACCTTGCTGACACATAGGCAGAGAGCACTGATTTATAAATGTATCATGATAACTCAGATACACCACAAGAAAATAATCTTGTATTATTATCCAGACATACATCAAATCATTTCGATACCAAGACCTGCCGGGGGAGCTCTACAATGTTTTGCAGGCAAACCTGCCAGCAGCCAATGGCATCATGCATGTTGTTAACACTCTGAGGAAAAAACCCAGCACTGACAACCTCAGGAATCCACAGGTATTTGTATTTCTTCTCTTTTATAGGACAGCAGAGTAAACATTTGGGAAAAAAAGCAATTTTCATCATTAACCTTCCAATTTAGGCAGTTGGGTTTTTCAGGGGAAAAGGCTATTTATTTTTATCTCAGCTCCTGAGAAGACCTGTTAGGCACTATTAAAAATCAATAAAAGTAGTTAATAGCACTGCATAAGCCAGATAAAGATCTTGCAATGATGCTTTTAGAGTGCTTGGATATGTGGAGTATTCTACTTTCATGAGTGAGATCACTCTCTTCAAAGCAAATGAGCTCTTTTTTAGTTGTATCTACAGGATGAACATTGAAAAACCTTTTTCACATAAAAATCAGATTTCCAAGGTTTTCTTTAACTGGTCTGTACTGCATTTTGGAGGTATATTCAAAAAGTCTTTACCTTCAAAATATTTAAAATGAGGGCGAATAATCATTAGACTTTTGCCTTTTGAGGTCGTGTCTTGAGTTTGAGACACTGGGTTGGAGTTCCAGGGTCAAGTTCTCCTAAATGCTTTTCCCTGTTAGCTGGGAGAAGCCTTTACCACAGCTACTGCACTGTTAAGCCTTTTATAAGCATTTTTATATTGTTTCTATGTGCAGAAAGCAGGCCCTGCTACCCCCTATATCCTTGCAAAAAAACTACTCAGAGAATGACACAGTCTCTTGGATTTGGTAAAATTTTGCCTTAACTTTACACCACTGTAATTAATCTGTAAAAACAGACCGTGGAATATTGGGGTTGTATTTTGTGTGTTTAAAAAGCAGCTGGAGGTTCCAGTGTCTGTAGCTCTTGAAGTGCCCTGCAGATGATGTATCAGTTGTTCTGTTGTATTCATATGGATCTGACTGTGCCCATCTATTTGGGGATGATGGTCTCCTGTAGATCTTTACATGCAAACCACAAACTGGGCATTCCAGGGTGTGCTCAGACCTCACTTCAGCCCCAGCTGTGTTTATCCTCTTGCAGAAAACCATTGGTGAGATCCTTGCTTCCATGGAGATCTTCAGCAGATTTGAAACTATACTGGAGGTAAGCAATTTTGTGTCTGGAAGGTGTGGCATTGCTGCTGTACAAAACCTGCTGCTGCCTTGGGGGGAATTTGGAACAACACTCAAATATATCTCAGTGGTTTTCAATAGATCTGCCTCTTAGTGTGTTACTTAGTGTTTCCTCTCCCTTCCTGAAGGACCCCCCTCACTAACCCTTGCTAGATCCATGATGAAATCTCTTTGGTTTTTTGCAGAACTGTGGCCTGCCTGCAATACTGGATGGCCCAGGCCCCTTTACTGTATTTGTGCCCAGCAATGATGGTGTGGATAAGCTGAGAGATGGAAGGCTCATTTATCTGTTCACAGAGGTGAGAGCACTGTAAGACAGCCTGAACTCAATGTGTTGCACTAGGCTGAGCTGGAATGACTCGTGCAATGTATCTGCTCATTGCTGAAAATTGTTCTTCCTGGACATGGCTAAACTAGAAGCTTTGGAGTTTTTGTAAAGCTCTGGGGGAGAAGTGGATGCTGATGGAACCTGCTGTAAGAAATATGGTTAGCCAGATTGCTTCAATCTGGTGTTTGGCTTCTTTCCTCACCCTGGCTTCAGGTAGTGGAAGATGAAGGAACTTATTCACCTTGGCATTGTCAGTCAAAGAAAATGTAGTTGCCTGCTCTTACTTCTGAGCATTGAAGGGGTAACTAATTCTGAAGTTGTGTTCTTTCTTCAGGGCATAAATAAGCTTCAGGAGCTGGTGAAACATCACATCTACACTTCAGCAGCGGTAAGGCAGCAGCTCTAGCTCCAGATCATTGGGCTCCTTTGGACCAACATTATCAACTGTCTGGTTTGGCACAGAGGTCACAGTGTTGGTGACTTCAGCTAATACTTCTTGGACTTCCCCTGGAGGAGCAGAGATGTGATTTGGGATCTGATGAGGCAAAGAGTTTACCATGAAAGTGGTTGCCAAAAGGGACAGCTGTGCTCTCCATCCAGAAGCTCTGGAGCCTTCTGTAGTGATGGTGCTCCTTAGCTGAATGGTCCTTACACTGACAATATTGGCTGGCAGATTTTGCTGCAGGACACAGAAATAATTGTCTTTGTTCTCAGAACTCCTCTTTTCCCAAATCATTGTTTCTCAGTACAGAAGCTGCAGTTTATATTTTTTCCTGCCCTTCAGCTTATTTATTAAGTCAAAATATGTTCTCTATTATGTTTCTGGCTGAACTTTCATTGTTTATTGAATATGTCCTGGAAAATCCCCCTTATTAGTCTGACCCTACTTGCAGCTGTGTTAGTAAGAGACACTGTTAGTGAGATTTTACTTCAGCTGTTCTGGATTCCTCCACAAAGCAAACCAAGGCAGCTGCCACCAGCACTGCTGTGTTTGTAGTATTGCAAACAATTCACACAAAGCCTTGAATGTCCCTCTGACCCATTGTTTGTTTTTAAGGTATTTCATGAAACGTAAATGTTAAGTCCCCCTGAGAAGTTTTTCAAGAGGCAGGAATCATGGAACAATTATGTAAGCTGCACTGAAAAGACCCTGTTTTTTTTCCTGGCACCATCCCCTTGTGTTTTTATTTCAGGTGACTGTAGAGAAACTGATAATGATGCCACAAATTGTTACTATGGCTAACCAGATACTTACCATCAACATCAGTGCAGACGTAAGTGTGAATCAAAACCCTTTTTTGCAAACCCTCCTGTGCTAGGAGAAAGTCTGGATGTGTTTCTGAGCAATGTGGTTTTAGCCCATCTCTGCTTCCTCCTCTGCTTAAAAAACTAGGCTTAAGTGAGGTCATTGAATTAGTTTTACTTCTTATCATTCAATCTATGACTCCACTAAGAGGTTTAGCCATTTGTGTGGTTACCCTTGATGGTGTGAACCATGTTTCCTGCATTGGCTTTATGTAGTTGATGCTGTCTAATGGGCTAAAATTGTGTTTCTGCACCAGGGAAGAATTCTGATGGATGACTCAGGGATCCCCTTAAACATGCGAGACATTGTGGCATCAAATGGTATCATTCATACCTTGGATGGAATCTTCATCCCTCCTTCAATCATTCCCATTTTGCCTCACAGATGCAATGAAGAGCAACATAAAATTGTGACAGTAAGTCAGCTTCTCCCATTCTCCCACTGGTGCTTGCTGCTCACCTGGAGGGACAAAAGCAGGCTGTGTAATTGCATTTGGGAATTGGATCCTCTCTGACAGTTCCCCTGATGTGAACTTTGGCACTATCAGCACCATCAGTGTTCCTTCTGCTAGTACTTGGCACTGCTTTCCTAGCAATCAGCACATGTTCCTTGTAGGTTGTTGTTCTTTCTGTGCACCCATCCTGCCTTGGATTCCTGAGGACATTTGCCTTTTTCATGAGCCTTTTTATGCTCCTCTTCACACTAGAGTTGCTCACTCAGCTAACAAGGCTTTGTTCCCATCTCTGTCAGCACTGGTGTCCTGTAGCCTGGACAGGAAGATGACATTCAGTCACAGGAGCTACAAATGCTGGTGTGATATTCCCCCATGAGCAGTTTCATATATCTTATTTGGGGTGGTTGCTCCCCAGTTTGATCACTGGTGGGTTACTGAAGAAAGAAGATGAGGCTCTGAATAGGCAAGGAGCTTGGAGAAAGACACTTAGTTAATCCCAAGGGGCCAGAGGTTGCACATAACTTCCTGATTCAGTAAGTCCTGCTGTGTGGATACCCAAAGTGTTTTCCACCCACTAACATATCTAGTGGCTGAGAGACTCTCTGTGGGGAGACAGCCCCATCTTGCAGACCTGTGCAAGCATCATCTCGAGGCAGAGGAGTCATTTCATTGAAGTGATAAACTTAGCCCATTTCAGAGTACAGAAACTCCTTCCTAGGAATAGTTATGATACACATTGTGATGTCCTGTGAGCAGTAGCTCTGTAGCATTCTTGGCATGGGGAAGGGGGGTTCCTTTGAGAAGATTAAATTTTTGCCTCTTCTTTTCTCAACAGGGTTCTTGTGTGGATTGTGAGGCCCTTAACACCAGTGTTTGCCCACCTGGCAGTAGGGAAATGGTAAATATTTGTGATTATTTCAGTAATTTCTTCTCTGTGTGGTGATATACAGTCACACTGATAGACAGTTTTTAACCCAAGCCACCTTCAAATAAAGCAGGAAAGGCAGCCAGCAGAGAGGCTTGTTAGAGGAGATGTCCTCCCCACACATCTGTGCTCTGTGAGCCCAGCCTGTCACCCACTCACTGCTCTGTGCACTGTCTGACTCTGAAGTCTGGGTGCTGAATCAATGCAGAGCATGGTGAGAAAAGCTGAGCTCAATGTAAGTGTAGACTGGCAGTTTTTAGCATTTTTGCTCTGCCTCCTTTCCTTCCCTTCCTTCCTCACTGTCTCTTCCCTCTCCTCTTGTTTTCTCCTGTAACATAGATACTATTGCTATAATAAAGGGCATCAGCCTGGCTCAGATCTGGGGACTGCTGGAAGCAAGAGGAGGCCACTTTGTGTCCTTGTTCATGCTGGGCCTGCAATAACTGCGTGGTGTTCACCTTGGCTCCTCTGGGAACTTCCTCAGCTCATAGACAGGCATAGTTCCTCTCTGCAGCAAAAAGAGCTAAAAGGGGAAAGTTACAGTGCTGAAGACTCGTTCTGTTTTTACAGGAACCAACACTCTTCCCAAAAGAATGTGTCTACATCCATGATCCACAAGGCCTGAATGTCCTGAAGAAGGGGTGTGCCAGGTACTGCAATCAAACCATAACGGTGAGTGTGACAGAAACCCACGTTCCCTTGGGAAGAGCCTTGGCTCTGCTCTTCCTCATCCTGACTCCTTGAGCTGTGAGGGTTGGATGGGACCTTCACATGAAGCAGCTACCTGCTTTTCTTTGTCAGAGAGAACACAGGGTATCAACCTGCTGCAAGTTTTAGAAAGCAGCTCAGTTAAGCCTGAGTGCAATAAATAAACAAAATAAAGCACCCCAGTTGTGACCAGCCAAGCTGCAGGAAGCCATGAGACAAATGGGGCAGTGGTAACTGCAGTGTCCCAGCTTTAGCACATCTCCCAAAGGAAGCTGAGCCCAGGGAAAGTGCTGCAAGCTGTGAAGTGATTGCATCCTGTTTATGAACCACTGTCAGATGGTTCGGGAAAGTTGCTCTTTGTGGATTTATGGACCTCCGTGTTTGTCTTCAGCTCCTGAGCAATCACAGTGCCAGCTGCATGGGATGATTTGTGGGTGTTCCATGAAATACTGCTGACTGTTTGTCTTGTGATTGTTCCTCCATTAGTGAGTCGTGACAAGGCCTGTGATGCAGGACTGCTACATCCCTTCACAGGAAGGCAGTCCTGGGCAAGGATACAGGAGGAGGGAGTGGGCTAGCACTATTAAAGAATTGAAAGTTCATAGAAAACATGAACCCTGTTTGTTTAAGTCAGAGAGAAAGTAGAAAACTGTTTTATTCTGAGAAGAACAGACTGTGAGCAGAAAGCAGGGTATTGTTGAAAAATAAGTGCAGGAGCTCCTGAAAATTCACAGAGGTGCCAAAGGTGCCAGTCCATTTCGGTCCATGGCAGAGACAAGGAACAGGATTTCAGAATTATGAGGGTAGGATGACTCCAGACAGTTCTTGTTAAGTCATGTCATAGCTTACCAGTTTTGCTTTTGTTTCAGAAACCTGGATGCTGCAAAGGCTTCTTTGGTCCAGACTGCATGCCATGCCCAGGGGGCTTTTCCAGTCCATGCTATGGCCGGGGAAATGTAAGTGTGAAGGATCCTGCTGTGTTGCAATGAGCAGTTCCATCAGTGTGGTGTGAAAATGTAGTTGCAGAGAAGTGCAGTTCAGAGTTTGTGGTCCAGGGCTGCAGTGCTGGAAGCAGAAGATCCAGAGAGGATGGGACATACTCAATGGGTTTTCAGTCTTGAGCTCTAATGTGAATCAGGCTGTGTTGGTTGGGGACAGCTCTGGCTATGTGGGATTTTGTGTTACTACCACCACTCTTCAAGGTCCTATTTGTTACTGCAAGTATCAGAGTGCCTCTGATTGATATCAGTGCCTTGGCTTTGATTCCCTGGGCTTCAAGCACTTCAGTTTCCTTTGTGTTTTCCTTCCAGTGCAGCGATGGCATACAGGGCAATGGCAACTGTCACTGCTTTGAGGGTTTCAAAGGAACAGCCTGCCACATCTGTGCCAACCCAAACAAGCACGGCGAGAACTGTGACCAAGGTTGGTGGCTCTGATGGAGAGACCAGAGAGAATGTAGGACAAGGACATAGTCCAAGTACCTTGTAGTCAGGTATCCTGGATTCCCTGCTGGCAAGGCCAGTGTGAGGAAAGAAGGGACAAAAATGTCATCATGGGTGTCCCTTCAAACAATGGTGGAGAAAACATGTTTGATATGACAGTGGTGAAGGGGGTTTTGGAAACATGAACCAAATTTAGGTATGGGACTTTGATTTAGATCTCTCCTGCTAGGAAACAAAACACAGTTGTCATGTCCTTGAGCTTATAACCTAAATTTGAGCCTCTCCTTACACCCTGTACAAAACATGGATCCAGGATCTGTTCCCTGCCCAAGTTTTGAGTTAGGATGGATGTCTCTCAGCAGATGTCCCTCTGTCAAAAACAAATGGGATGATAATTGAGGCTGTGAAGGAAAGTTGAGAATTTGCAAGACATCTTCACTGTGGTGAACGTTGGACTTTTTGCACTTACTGATCTTACTCCGTGTGCTTGACAGACTGTGGCTGTGTCCATGGTGTCTGTGACAACAGGCCTGGCAGTGGTGGTGTGTGTCAGTCCTGGTCCTGTAAGGAAGGCTACACGGGGAAGTTCTGTGACAGGACATCCAAGAACTGTGGCCCCAGTGGGCTGTCCCAGTACTGCCACCAGAATGCTGTCTGCAGCCTCAACGACACAGCAAGGTCAGTCTGTGTGCCAGGCACACTGAGGGGTCACAGCTGTCACTGTCCCTTGTCACTGAACAGGCACTCTGTGCCCCTGGCTGTGGAGGTGTGTCAGTGTACTTGTCTCACAGGGTTGTTTGAATGACTCAGCCAACCTGCTAGAAATCAAAGTCAGGTTCTTCCTTCCTTGAGAGGCTCATTCTGCCTTTTTGCTCTCTGCTGGCTCTCAGAGGGACTGCTCCACCTGTGTCCCTTTTGTGCTTATACTTTTAAGGTGCATCTGCATGGATGGATACGAAGGTGATGGGTTTTCCTGCCAGCCCATCGACCTGTGCAGTCAGCCAGAACGGGGAGGTTGTTCACAGAATGTAAGTGGGGTCAGACTGTGAAATGTGGAGAGGAAGCTCCTGTCAATCAGAGCAGGGATCCAGGACTCCTGAGACTGGTACAGACTGTGTGTGCTAAATTTCCCTATCTGTAAGATCATATGGAATAACAGGTGCCTTGACACAGTAATTGTAAAGATGTCACTCATTTGAGTTGGTGCCAAACTGTGACACTCCAAGGAGCATTTGGCTAATTTGCACCAGATATTTTGGCAGCTATTGATATTAGCTGCACAGATAATTTTTCCTTTGCATTGATATTCCCCTCAAGCATTTCTGATCTGTGCCAGCTTCTCTGTTGTGGTGTTCAGGCTATAGCTTAACTCTGAGCTCCTACTCATATTTCCAGCAACCATCAACACTACATTGTTATCAGTAGTAAAAACCTGTGGTGCTTCAGGATGACAATTACTGCCAAATGGCCAGTCCTCATCATTAATTAGACCCCTCAGTGTGAGAAAGACATTGGGGCATGTAGAAGGAAATAGGAAGTACCACTGAGCACAAAGTAGGTCTTTCCTGAGAGAGATCTGCTCTCCATCATTAATTGCATCCCACATGTCCAAGCAGGAGATTGTAGTCCTCCTCTTCAGGGAATACTTATTCTGTCATGGAAGAGCTTTACAGGATAATAATGAATGCCCTGGAAGTTCTGAACCACTCTATGCACAAGTGTCTGCCTCTCTCAGAACAAAATGTTTCCAGAATCACTTTATTGTGAAGTTTTCTATGACTTTTGTGGTGAAGATGCTTCCATCCCTAGTGCTGGAACCAGAGCTGGTCGTTCAGAAATCCAGTGTGATGAAGGAGCTTTGTTGCTGTATTTCCATTGCCCTGTCTCCCTTCTGCTGAGTGTTTTTCTTTCTCTCTCCCTTCTCCTGAAGGCCCTGTGCACCAGTACAGGCCCTGGCACTGCCACCTGCCAGTGCAACGTGGGCTGGACTGGGGATGGGAAGGTGTGTGTGGCCATAGACAACTGCATGCTGGAGAGCAGAGGGAACTGCCACCTCAACGCCGACTGCGTCTATGTCGGCCCTGGACAGGTATGAGCAAAGCTGAGTGCCTGATGGTGCATTTAACATTTCCTCAGCTGCTCTGAGATGGCCTTGGGGTTGCCAGAGGTGAAAATTGGGCTGGCCAGCAGCAAAGCCTGCTTGTCTGCTGCCAGAAACACGGGCTGCAGCTGCAGCCTCACCGTGCACTGGCACGTGAGATGCACTGTGTGTTTGGGGCTGCTGCTCAACTCTGATACTGCTGTGCAGCAAAGGGAAGAGACTGAACTTCATCACACAGCTTGGAATGGGGCATCAGTTGCTGCCTTGTCCTGTTCCCAATCACAGCACTGATAAATATGAGCAGCTGTTCAAATGGTCTGTGGAGGGAGCTGTCCCAAGAGTGAAGCATCTGGAGCTGGGAGGAAGGCACACAGGAGTGGTGGTTTCTCAGGGTGCTTCTTTCTACTAACAGAGGGAGCATTGGACAATGTGCTGAAAATAGATACCAAATCTTTGGCAGATTTTAGTGAGGTGAGATATGCAAGGGCACTTCTAGCTGTCTTGAAACCAGGAAGCTTTGAAATTAACTCCCTTCCTGTTTCTGCCATTTGTGAAGTCTGTGTCATTCCCTGAAAAAAATGGGAATAAAGGTGGAAACCATCATCTTGGAGTGACACTCACAGACAAGCAGTGCAAGGGGTCAATTCATTTGAGTAACCAGGCAGTGTGTGTGTTGAGAGAATGATCCTCTGCTAAGGAAATACCTCCACATTTCCAGGTCTTGAGGGACCAGGAAGAAAACTTGGGAAAATAAATGAAGAATAAGCTTTGCTGCCATAGACCTTTTTTGGGTAGCAAATGAAGATGCTCTGATAGGTTTATAAAATTGAAATGTCTCTCTCTTGCAGAGCAAGTGTGTGTGCAAGAGGGGTTATGCTGGGGATGGCCACAGCTGTGATGCAATCAACCCTTGCCTCATGGACAATGGTGGCTGCCACGACTTGGTGAGTGGCTAAAG
Organism: Campylorhamphus procurvoides; assembly: GCA_013396655.1. Lineage (NCBI taxonomy): Eukaryota > Metazoa > Chordata > Aves > Passeriformes > Dendrocolaptidae > Campylorhamphus > Campylorhamphus procurvoides. Next base: position 198,177 of record WBMV01000050.1, read on the forward strand.
AACTGTCCCAGGGCTGGCACAGCACTGGAGGTTCATCTGCTCCCTGACACAGGTTTTGCAGACATGGCATTGAGAGACTTGCAAGGTTTTGTGTTATGTCAGCTTACTGTCATGCCACTGAGGTGCTGTAAAGGTGGATCCTCTGACTGCTGTGAGTTCACACAACCAAAGCTGTCACTTGGCCATGGTGGCAGCATGAGGGGCACATTCAGTGCCACCAGGACAACAGGAGGAAGGTGCCTGTGTGTGCTGCTCCAGCACAGGCTGTGGAAGGCCAGAGTCCAGTTCTCAGATAGGTGTAGCAATGCATCACCTCTGTTTGCTCTCTGATTTCCCCTTTCCTTGTATTTCCAGGCTACCTGTGTACCCCTTGGTGGAGGAGAGAGATCTTGTGTTTGCTCTTCAGGCTACACTGGGGATGGCATGACGTGCTACGGGGATGTTCTGCAGGTTAGTGAAAGGCAAATGTGTGAGGTCCTGTTGAGATTGGAGAGAACTGGCTCTGCTCCCACTTCACTTTTCTCTGTTACCTGAGCTGACTCCTCCTCCCAGCATCAGCCTGACAGCACAAGGGTATTCCAAGGCCACAGGAACAGAACTGATGCCAAGGCCAATTACTGCCAGTGCAAAAATTGACAATAATCTCTAAGTTGATTCACCCCTGTGCAGGGTGCACCTCTCCTGTGCCATAAGTCATCTTTTCTTTGTTGTTTGCAAAGGTTTTCAGGTCAGAGATTGCCAGGCCCATTTTGTATCATTAGAAATAGGAAAGGCCATTGTGGATTCAGTGCCTGTGCCTGGTAAACATGAGCAAGTGCAGATGAACTGTAAAGAGTTTATTTGGGAATATCTATTTAATGGCTGAAATTTGGTTTTAGGAGTCTCCTCACAATACATGGTGCCTGTAATGGTTGTGAAGGGAGAGGAATATCTAAGTCTTTACTGCCAGACTTGATATTGCAAAGGTTTCCTTTCCCCCACCCTGAGTCTCCCAGCCCTGCAACCTCTGCTCAGCAAGGGTAACTTTTCTGTTCTTCTCTTTGTAAGGAGCTGGCCAGGAATTCCCACTTTGCAGGGTTCTACGACTGGGTTAAGGTAAGAACATCCATGGGATGCCCACATGGGTGAGTTCTGTAGAGGTGAAGTCTGTGAACACTGCTCTTGGAGGGACAGCAACTCCATTTATCTTCTTCACTAGAAAAAAACCAAAAAGTAGTGAAGGAGAAATTGTTATAGAGCAGGCATGTAGAAAAGCTGTGGAGTCTGTGGTACAGTAAGGGTCCTAACTGTGTTTTGGGGGCCTTGTTTCTGGCAGAGGAGAAACCTAGGGCTGTGTTACACTTCATTTTCATAGTTGTACCATCTGTAATTCCTGGCCTTCAAAAGGCAGCACAGAAGGAAAAGAAGAAGGGGTAGCATTATAATAGTACTTTTCAGAAGAACATACTTGGAGAAGTTAAACTGTACGTTTGTTCCTTTTCTTGCTACTGCTTCCCTGTCTCTGGTATGGGAATAACAAAAACTCTCCATGGACTGCAGCAAGTCTGTGGAAACACATCTGATGGATGGCCTTTAACTGAGCTTTAGCTCACCTGTCCTGCTGCACACGCTGCTTTTGCCAGGAATAATGTTGGTCCCTCTCCCAGGAGTGATGTTGAGGGTTCAGGAAGGGTTTCTGGCTAGGATTGGATGGGCTTGGAGGGTAACTGCAGCACAAAACCAAGGGTTAAAGCACGGTTTCCCTTGGCAATCATGCCTGGGAGAGCCAGGAGAGCCTGCTGTGCTGCTGTGGAGGACAAGCTGTCTTCCCACAGGGCCCTTTCCCACGACTGCGAGGGTGGGGTGGCTCTTGGGTGTATTTTGCAGTATAGATGTGGCACTGATGTATCTTACTTGTTCATTTCTGTGCTTTGGACTACAGAAATCTCTCTTCAGCATCCCAGCAGGAACCAATGTCACTGTCCTGGTGCCATCAGAAGCAGCTATCAAGAACCTGAACAGCACTGAGAAAGATTTCTGGTTGACCCACTACATGCTGCCATTTTTAGTCAGGTATGAGGAGCCTCATGCCTTTCCTTTACTGGGCCAAACAACAGTAACAGAGCCATGAACTGGATTTCTGCTTGTACATGACCAAGAAGGAGTTACCTTGAGATAAATACAGAAGCATATTTAAAGATCTAGCAGGCAAAGAATTTAATAGGCATTTAAAACATAACAGACCACAGGCCATGGGAAGTGGGTTTATTTTTCATGTGTTTTCAGAGAGAGATTTTCCCTGTCATGTACACACAGATGGCATCAGCACAAGTAATTCCCTCCATTGTTCTTGCCACATGCTTAACTACTTCTTATCTCCCTGTTATTACCAACATTTCCTTAATCTTTTCTTTATCTGCCTCTGTTCCCTTCAGGGCCCACTTTCTTGAAGGCGTCTTCACTGCTGAAAATCTCAGAAAGTATGACAGGCCAGAATTACCCACTCTCAACCCACAGACCAGATGGCAGATAAACACCACAAGCAGTGTAAGGGTTTCTTACATAAAGCTCATGCCCCAATCTCACATTTAACTGTTCAAGAGCTGCTGTACCCAGTGGGGAGCCTGGGTGGGACACAGATGCCCTCAAGGGCAGACATCTTTCAAAAACTGTACCCACACTAACCATGTGCAATTTTGAACAAACAATATATTTGTTTTGAACTTGCCTGGCAATTTCTAATCTTTTTGCTTCTGCCTCTGGTACTTCTGCAGGTATTAACCATCCAGAATGCAAGTCTGGTTGTCACTGACATCCCTGCCAGCAATGGCATTATCCATGTCCTCAGTCAGGTATGACAGCACATGTGGCACTGGGAAACACTGCAGTGGGAGCAGCAGGTTTGTGCTGCAGCCTCTGTGATGGGGCCAGGGAACAATGTATGTCTGGACAGTTAGGAAGGGATATAAAGGCAAAGATATATCAAGTTTCCCAAGTCTTGACAGATGTTTCCTGTGCAGCACTGTTGAGTGTTTAAAATATTTGTCTCCAGGACAAGCAGGAGGGGAGTTGCCCTTCTCTTGGCTGAAAGAAGAAACGTTCAGGCTATTGCTGAATTGTGTAAAATGAGGCCTTTTCTAATTGCCTCTCTTGCAAGCAGGGCAGGAGTTTAATGTGACTGCCCAGAGACACTTGCTCACTTTTCCCTGCTTTTTCCACAGGTTTTGTTGCCACCTCCAGGAGATGTCCCACCAAGTCCTCCTGGTCTGCAGGAACAGCTCGAGGCAGTGGCCTCATTCAGCACCTTCAGGGAGTTGCTGGAGGTAAGCAGTCATGGTGAGAACTGCTGTCACTGTCAGAACTGTCTCTTGAGAAAATTCCCACCTTATCCTGGACTGCTGGACCAAAATTAGGACTGCCTGGTAAAGAAAGGGAGATCATCTGTTGCCTACCATGCATGAGGACGTTTGTAAGAAAGGTCTGCTGAGCAACCAAATAGCTGCATAATTACAGTTAGATCTCTAGATCACTGGCATGTATTACAGTGGAAGATGATCAGTCTGCTACAGCTGATCTCATGCCTGTGTCAGGGCAGAGAAACTCAAAGGAGTGGGAAGGCTTGTTCATAGCTGAGAAGGTGCACAGATGTCAGCCAGGGTGAGGAGCAAGCAATCAGATGTGTTTGACTGAGTAGAACTTGTATATCCCATTTCTAAGCATTTCCTCCTGCCTTTGTAATTGATTCCATGTGTGGTTTGGTTTTTTGTGAGTATAAGAATAATTGCTAATGTTTCTGTTTGGACATATTTTTAGCAATACCAGCTCATTGGGAAGATTGAGTCCTCTGAAAAATACACCATTTTTGTTCCTGGAAATAATTCCATTGAGGAATACTGCCATGCTGCCAATGTGACCCAGCTGGTAAGCTCACTGCTTGCTTGCAGTCTGAATGTGTGTTGTGGGAGGGCAGGGACATGTACACTGGCAAATACTAAACAACTTCAGTGGGTTTCATTGTGGAGAGGGGACACATACTGGATTCTAAAAGCTGGGAGAGATGTGGTACAGAAATCAGAGCTTCTCTTGTGGTGTTACAGTGGGATCTGAAAAGAATATTGGGACTCCAAATGCTGATTACATTAGTGTATGGACAGGTGACACAACATATTCCCTTTCCTGGCTGGCAATTTTCAGACTTCTGAAAGGTTCCAAAAAGCATTTATGGCTTCATCAAGTAACAGAATCATCCAGTGTGATCAGTCACCTCTGATAGAAAGTTGCTAGGCTCTGTGGGGTAATCAACTGTTATAGATGCTTAGGAATATTTCTTACGCCATACCTCTGATTGAACTCTAGTTAGGAAGTCAAAATAGTCCTAACATTTGTATTTTTGTGGATTCAGGACAACGCAACAGTGCAGTACCATGTTATCCTGGGAGAGAAGCTCTTGCCCACAGACTTGAGAAGTGGAGTTCATAAGAACAGCATGTTAGGGCTTTCCTACTGGCTAATGTTTTACCAAAACAGCACCCAGGTAAGGAGGCAGACTGTTCTGCCACTTGAGGATCCAGCTTGACCTGTCACTTTCTAAGGGTGGGACTGGATGCACCCATTTCTTGCAAGTTTACTGCTGTGCCTGTCTGACAGCTGCCAAGCAATCCATGCAAAAGAAGTTTTCTTCATGTTATTTTCTTCTCCTTTGCAGAAGTTTGTCAATAATATCCCTTTGGATGGCAAATTCCTCGAGACCAAGAACGGGATGCTGGTGGGGGTGTCACAGGTGCTGCAGATCCAGAAGAATCGTTGCACTGCCAATACCACCACCATACAAAAGGTAATGGTGATGACCAACGTGATCACCATTTCACAGGGTTTCTCCACCTGCTGAACCAAACTGATGGATAACAGACAACCTACCTTGTCTCTTCTCATGGATAAGGCAGTAGGTTGTGGTCTGAACCCAGATGAACCTCATGTGAAATGGGGCATCCTGGAGACTTGGCACCTCCCAGGCTCACATTCTGTATGTCTATGCCTGCAGGTCTGCAGCTCTTGTGCAGATCACATTCAGTTCCCTTGCTGGGGCTCTCTCAGAGTAGAGCGGGCTGATGTAGGGACTCCCAGATGCTCAGCTGTGGAAGGAGAATCCAGTCCAATTCCTCCATGCCATGGCCACAAGCTCCCCTCAGAAATGCTATCTGGTCTGGCTAGGGGTCATGACTAAAGTCCAGCCTGCATGTACCTCGTGGCTCTTGGCCATCTGAAGAGTTCAGGGTCAGACTGAGGTACATCTGACTGCTACAGATCAGGAAAAAAGTGTTTGCAGCCTTGCATGAAGGAACTCTGGGCCTAAAGAAAGCCCTGCCCAGCTTCAGGAAAGGTGTAGCATATGATCTCTGCTTTTGGTGTTTTGAGCCACAGAGTTAAATAAATCTTTCCTTGTCCCAGCCAGCAGCCTGTACAGCCCCATTTGTGCTGTGATTCAGGGTTAGTGTCTGGGTGTGATGTGGGTAGAGGGCACACCTGTGACTTGTCCTGTTCTCTGTGCCCCAGTCAAGGTGCGGCAAGTGCGAGAAGGGGATCAAGTGTCCTCCTGGATCAGTTCTTGTGGTGAGTCTTGGATTCATGTAACAGCTCACAAACTGTTTGCACACAGTGCTTTGATGACCTTTTGTTGCTCTATAGATGACATCTTGATACCTGGAAAAATGTGCCCTTGAGTCCTCTGTGGCTCACCCATTACCAAGGTTTGTAAGAGAAAGCAGAAACCAAAAGGGAGGATTACACAAGAAAAACATGGACACTAATCAAGAGTCTCTGTACAGAGCTGATACCAGGCTTTGCCTGAATTTTAGGAGCCCTTTAGACCATGCCATGTAAGGAGTTTCCCTACAGCAGCCAACTTTCACTCTTTTGACATTATCATCAAGGAAAGCCAGTTTTAGGGGTGCCAGTAGCAATTTCCTTGCTTGGACCATTGGTTTGTTCACAGATGGGCTGGTTGTGCCTGCAGCTTGTTTGTGAGTGGCAAACATTTCCAGAGAGGAAAATAACTAAGCATCTCATCTGCATGCTGGCTGTGAATTGCCTAACAGCTACATCTGGCTTCTCAGGCTTCGTTGCTTTACTCTGTGCCCAAAATTTTCCAGTTCTTTTCTCTCAGTGTTCAGATTGACATGTGTAGCATGGGTTTGGGAGGTGACAGAATTGACTGTGTGGTGACCTCACAGCCAGGAATGCCTCATTGGTCTCAGCTCTAGATAGTCCAAACGTTTAGGGCTGTTCCTGTAGGATACAAAACAAGAACACTGCTATATGCACCAAAATGTACATTGTTTGTCTAAGCATTGTAATCTCTTCTCCCCGTGTCCATGTGCATTACACCCCCAGGAGCTGCCAGGCAGCAAGAATCTCGCTCGCTGCGAACTGCGCTCTGGGGATGCAGGAACACTTGGCTGCCACTTCACCTGTGCTAAAGTTTCTCTGGTGAGAAAAACATCTGCCTCTGTTTCGTTTGGACAAAAGCAAAATGGGTATCAGAAGGACAGCCATGGAAGTACAGACTGTGCTGGAGTCCTGGCTGTCTTTGTGTCATTGCATGGCTGGGCTGGGCTGGGAGTCACTCTCTATCCTGGAGATGGAGGGCATTGGAGCAAAACCAGACCTGCAGGAACGTCTGCCCAGTGATGGATTGGGATCTACTGCTTTGGTATTGTTGCTCTGGGGTTTGTCCTGCAGAGGAAGAGAAGGAGTTGAATGTTTGGAGTCTGGTTTCCTTAGGAAATGAGGCATGAGTGATGGCATTTTCCTTGTGCATGTGCCTTCCCAAATAACTGATGACTAATTGGAGCTGAATCAAAGGGAGGAGCAGGTCTTGCATCTTGCGTTAAGTGTGTTATAACCCCTACCAGTTTTGTGAAAATGTGTGTCTGGCATAAAACACTTGAAAAGGAAATGGTAAAAAAATACTTGTGTGAATTTGAGGTCTAATTATTGCAGCATCTTTTGAAAAGTTTAGTGGGAATGGAAGATTGAGGACAAAGTGAGCGAAGTAACCAGACATGCAATGCTCACATGGAGAGCTTTAGTCAGCACTTTTACCTCATTTGGCATTTCTGCATCCCTTCATTAGGTGAAGTTTCTTTTAATCTGTACTGTCCAACTTGGACCCATCATGACTTCTTCCCTCCATGGGTAGATGCAGAAGGAAGTGAGAGGAGTTAAATTAGCCTTTGGAACCAAATCACCTTCTGGCAGTGCCTTTCTCTGCCCAACAGAGAGACACAGTGGGAACACAGGCAGGAAATAGGCTGGAGTGGCACAGGACTGAACATCTGAATTACTCACCAAAGGACCAGTCGTGCTCAAGGGCAGTGCAGACCTTTACATGAAACCCTGGGCAACAGAGCACCCTGTTTTAGGCTGTTCACTCCATCCTACCTGTGCACATCAGGCCTTGTCACGTGTTGTCAGAAATGATGACTGTCACACAGCTAAAGGAATAGAGGAGCTCCCCCAGTACAGCTGTCCCTTGTCTGTGCTGCACAGGATGGCTCATCGCAGCCTGTTCTTGTCTGTTTTCCAGAGGTCCGTGTGCTGCCCCGGCTACTACGGGCACATGTGTGAGATGTGCCCAGGGAAGCCAGGCCAGTGGTGCTCTGGGAACGGGGAATGCCAGGATGGCACCGAGGGCAGTGGAGAGTGTCGATGCCTGGAGGGTTTCCACGGCACTGCCTGTGAAATGTGTGAAGTGGGACGCTACGGGGCTGACTGCAAAGCAGGTGACACCAGTGGCTACTGCAGCTTGTCTCTAATGTCCTGCTTGCAATGGGAGAAATGTGGCCACATCCCAGCTCTTGGGAGGGGTGCTGGGAGGGAAGGGATATCCCAAAATCTCTGAGACAGGCAAGTGACTGGCAGGACACCAAGAGAGGGGCAGTGTGAACAAGTGACTGAGGGAGCACTTGTGCTCAGCCAGAGGAGCCACCCCATTTTTCATCCTCAAGCCAAAGCATGTGCTGTGCTGCTCACCCTGCTGCTACACAAACTCTAGAAAGTAGAGGTAGGTGGTCTGTTCCTGGACTTTTTGGCCTGGCAGTGAGGGAACAAAAGCTGGTACTTCTGTGACATTTTCTTTATGGCAGTTTGATGTTGGATTAGAAACAGAGCAGCCGGAGGAGCAGCAGCAGGACTCTGCTTATGAGACCTGGTTGGTCTGACAGTGACAGTGTCTTTCCCCTGCAGAATGTGCCTGTGACAATGGGATATGCAATGATGGACTGCAAGGGGACGGGAGCTGCGAGTGCTTCCCAGGGTGGACGGGCCCCACCTGCCAAGAGAGTACGTGAGTGTGGAGGGGCCTGTGGTGTAACATCACCTTCTTAGCAGAGAAGGCTGTGGGATCCTCTTTAGTTAAGAGAGCAACTCCACGTTAGTTGAGCAAGGTGACCACAGTTGCATGTGCTCTGCATCCCTCCAAAAGCTTCTCAGACTGTGCTCGCTCATTCCTGCATTTGCAGTGTGACTTCCCCAACAGCACATGAGCCCCTGAGCTCTTTGGATGAAATTCACAGTGAGAAAAGCCTATCCCCTGCTTCCATCTCCACTGAGACTGAGGCAACACACTAAGAGCCCCTTGAGAAAGAGCTGGAAGCTTTCAGCCAGATGGAGTTGACCATGACTCCTGCTACTTGCCTAAGAAGGTGGCAGGGCATGATTTGAACCTTCAAAGGGCCCCAGGGTGTCTCCTGAGTTACTTTTTCTGCTCACAGACATATTCATTTAGGTGAGCTCAGTCTGTAGTCTGCCATTATCAATAAATCTGTCACTGTGTGTCAAAATAACACACTGAAGATGGATTTGGGATCATGGTTAGCATTTGGGTGGGAAGAGAGTTGAACTTCTAAATACTTTGGGATTTTACAAGTTTGCACACAAAGGCTGATTTTATAGTGAAGTCAAAGGCTTTGGGGGCATTTAGAAATAGAAACTGAGTGGAGCTGTCCTACCCAGGGTAAATGTGAAGCATGAAAACAGTTCATCTTTCTGCTTTGAAAGGGCCAAAATCAAATGGCTCTGTATGTCTGGATTAACAAGGTTTCACACCTTGTTTCATTCCTACCAGTGTGGAGGCCCTTTTGCTGCAGGGTCCTTTCCTTTAGATAACAGAAATGGTCCCAACAAGTGCTAAATTGAAAATGCCAAGTAATGTTTGTGTCTTTTCTTGCAGGAATCAAGACTGACTTATGCAATAACACTTGCCATCAAATGGCCAAGTAAGTGCAGACAAGGGGCTGAGTGATCCCTGTGTGTTTGTATGTATTTTACACAGAGGTGATTCTGTGTTCAGGCCTTCTCAGAGGACTGGGAGAAGGTGCTCACTCATTGAAATTGCATAAATGTCAGTTGCATTCTGGGAACTCCCTTTGCTGCTGAGCTGCATCCCTTCTCCCCAAGGATTTTGTCTGTCTGAGCATCAATTTATTCCAAGTCCCTTCTGCATGGATGCATGGGAGAAAGCAGAGGCACCAAGTTACTCCAAGTCTGGCCTTATTCAAGGAGCAAATGAACCATCCATTTACAAGCCCTTTCTGTCCTTGCCAAGGAATGAAACAGGGCTGCAATGACTCCCTCTTGTTGCCTTCTCCAACCATTATTGTGTCTCCTGTTTTGTGGCACTAGAACTCTGCCAATCCCATCATACCATGCAGAAGAACATGGGCATGGTGAAGGTGCCCTGTGTAAAGTGCTGGGTCCTGACCAACATGACTTGGGTGTTTGGTGCTGTAAAGAAATCCACAGCATGTTCCTCCTGTGGTCGTTGTGGCCTCTTGCACATGCCAAGCTTGTACTTGTTTCCCATTGACTGAGTGAGTCAGGAGGTGCCACCAGTAATTGTTTATCCCTTTCTTATTTCAGCTGCCTCAATAGTTCCACAGATTCCCTACCAATGTGCTTCTGCTCTGCTGGATACACAGGGAATGGGACCCACTGCACAGGTATGTCCAGCAAAGACAGGGTAAAATAAATGGCATGATGTTGACAGAGGAAAGATCACTCCAATCCTTTTCCTCTCAGCTATCCACCAGGAACTCTGCCATGCTTTGGTAGAGAAGTTTTCCAGTCCAGAGCTTTACAACAATGATGGTCTTGATGTTGCTAAAGCCTGTGAGAGAGGGATAAAAGGGCAGGCAAATGTAGGAGGGCAGTTCTTACTGCCTGTGGAGAGACATGCACATAAATGGATTGTATTAGTTCTGATATTGCAGCAATGGTTACAAAGATAGAACCATTCCTGCCATGAATCCCTGGAATATGAATGTTTCAATTCCCTAGAACTTTGTGTTTCTTCTGTTTGCTGGCCATGCTGAAATCAGGTAGAAGCAGTGCAGCAGTTATGCCAAAATGAGGTAGGATTTCTGGGTACTGATCCAGGGCTGCATTACAAATCTGACCTATGTCAAAAACATATCAGTAGGAAAAAAAAAAGTAATAAAACTGTGACAGTCAAAACACTGGTAGACATTCCAGTATCTTTTCAGTATTGTCCTTATTGAAATGGGAGTGTGGGGGGGGGAAAAGAAAAAAACACACACATTTACATTGTTCAGGAGAATATCTTTTTTCTTGTCTAACCATTAGTCCTCAGTTAGCAAATGCTATGAGGGAAAGACTTATTAGTCCAGTTTAGAGGTTACTTAAGCTCAGCTTACTTACTTGGACTGACCACTCTCAGGTCGGGATGAGGCTCCAGACCCTTCAATGACCAACAGTTTTGTGAAGAAATGAAGGGATTTTACCAAGATGTAATGTTGTTTGGGCGGCTGATCCTTCTGGCGCAGCTGATGGTTCCCAGGTGCTCTGAGCTGACTCTGCTTCTCCTGTCTGTGGTTCCCAGAACTAGATCCGTGCACTGTGGATCACGGTGGCTGCTCTGTGCATGCTGTGTGCACCAAGGTGTCCCCAGGAGAGAGGACCTGTGTCTGTAAGGATGGCTATGCTGGGGATGGCACCCTCTGCATGGGTGAGTGCTCCCTGTGTGCTCTGGGGAGGGCACAGAGGCAGCAGCATGCATGCTTGGGGGAGGTCCAGACTAAAGGCATTAGTGTTTTGGTGTCAAACCAAAAGAGCCCTGAGAGGTTTCTTGCTCTGATCCGTGCTGTGGAGAGCCCAGAGTGTGAGGGCAGTCTCACACAGTGAGATGAAGGTGGAGCTGGGGGACAGTCCAGTCCTCTCACATCCTTCAAAGCACACCCAGACACGCATGGAATTTTGGGTGGGCAGATTTATCACAGCTCAGAGACCCACATGTGACAGGAGTAGGACTTGCAGTTGCATCCTGTTCCTTTGCTATCACAAGACACTTTCCCAGGAAAGTGTTTTCCAAGCTGGAAAGGTTGTTCCTGTTGCTTTCCCTATAGTCCTTTGGATCACCAGTTCCCAGCTGCCTTAAGCAGCCCTCAGCAATAATGTGGCCTTATTGTTTTGATGCAGAAATCGATCTCTGTCTGGAAAGCAATGGGGGCTGCCACACCAACGCAGAGTGCATCAAAACAGGCCCCAAGAAGGTGAGTATGTAGGATGGATGTCAGGACAACATTGTTAGGGAGGTTGTTATAACAGTGTCATTCTCTCAGAGACAGTCCCACCCTTTGCAGTGCCCTGCTTTGTGCTTACTGCCCTCCACACAGAGAAGTTGCCTGGGAAGAGCATGGAAAGGTTGCTGTTTCCATGAAAGCAGATGGTTTTGTTGGCCAGAGGCTGGAGGCAGTCTTGGGTTGTATTTGTTGTGGACACAGGCATGGCCATTCATGAATGCAGCAATGGGTGTTACACCACGTGCTTTCCATCCTGTGCAGCCATTGTGTGTTTCCTTCAGTGGGTCCAAGTCTCAGACTGAGGATCTGTTCTCATTGCAGGTTGCCTGCAACTGTCTTCCTGGTTACAGTGGGGATGGTGTGAGCCAGTGCAACCCCATCAACTTGTGTGCACAGGTATGTCTGCATTTGGCTGAGGCCACAGCCTTGAAGCATTCCTTTCTCCCAGTAGTGAGCAGCAAGAACAGCACTAGCCTGGCTGTTTGGAGCTGGCTGTCTTGCCTTTCCCCATGCTGGAGGGACTCCCATGTGTGTTCGGTTTCCACTGTCACCTGGCACTCCCTCAGTGTGGAAACAGTGACAGAGGGTTGGAGGCATGTGGGCTTTTTCCACTGTGTCCATTTTGTGTGGGATGTGCTCAAAAGCTTGGAAGTAATCTGTGCTCACAGCATTGCTGCCATTTCTAAATGTCCCTCTGAGTCATGGTGTTTGTCATCCCTCTGGGTTCCAAAGTGAGGTGTGAAATGGGAGGGTTTGGTGCTGGAAAGCCCTTGAGGATTTGGGTGAGGTTTATTCTAAGGCACTAAAGAGGGGTGAGGAATGGTTTCTTCTCCACTGGGCTGGGTGTAGTTTGCAGCTCCCACATGCAGACAGCTATTCAGGTTGTGGGAGATGCCCCTCCATGGAAGCCTTTTGCTTTCCTTGGCAGAACAACGGAGGCTGCAGCCCCTTTGGGCTCTGCAAGTACACAGGGCCAGGCACTCGGAACTGCTCCTGCTCCTGGCACAGCATTGGAGATGGCTTCACCTGCCGTGGCAAAGTGTATCAGGTGAGAGGCCTGTGCAGCACCCTCTGTGTTCCTGTCCCTGCCCTGCAGCAAAGCACTCCCTCCCCTCCCAGTGTAAGGTGCAGGTGAGCTGATCTTACTGTCATATCAACACGTGTGTGCTGTAGGAGTGGGGACAGGTGCTTTGAGGCAAACTCTCCATAAATCATAGGTGTGTTTGGTGTGCCAGCTGTGGGAGAGAATCACAGTAAAGTGACTTTGTTCCAAAGGGAGCCATGCTGGGAGCATCCTGCTGCTCTGTCAGCAACATTGGCCAATGCTCCAGGGGCTGTTTTCTTCATGTTTTAGGCAAATAGGAGTGATTTACTTTTTTTCCCCCAAGGCAACTCACTGCTGCCCAGTGGAATGAGGGCAGCTGTCCCCTGTGGCCATGCCAGGACTTGGGATCCAGTCTGTGTCCAGTTCTGTTGCCAATACAATGGCTGTGCTTGGGCACGCTGGTGACCTTTTCAGTTAGTGACAATTAAAATCTGTCATCCCCACTGCAGAGCCAGTAGAGAGGATCTCAGTACCATAAACAGGGTCCCAGTACCTTAAACTGTTGTGTGCTTCTGCTCTTACTGAAAGTTAGTGTGGCAAGGATAGGGAGTGTGCCATGCCAAGGTGTGTGTGCCCTCTGGACAGAACCCCAGAGCTGGTAGTGGTGGCAGCACAGTGAGGTTAAAGCAGAGGTTTTGTAAAGCACTCGAGGCTTTCGTGAGCACAGGTCAATTACCTATGAGACAAGTGCTGCAGAACCAGCCAGCCTTCATCTCTGTCCATGCCATCCTGCAGCATTTCTGATGGGAATGGTGCAGGCAGAGGTCACTGTAACATCCACGCCTTCTGTGCCTGCAGTGCTGGAGAGAGAGGAAAGATCTCTGTGGTGTGTCAGGAGAACTGGTGTCTCCTAAGGATGGGAGAGTGACCTGGAGTGGAAGGAACAGGTCACCGTGCTGGCTGGGAAAGGAGCAAGTGGAAGGGGCTCTGCTAACACCAGCTGTTTCTCTCTGTTTAAGGAGCTTGGAAGGATTCCAGACTCATCCATGTTCTTTAAGATGATACAGGTTGGTAACAAATAGCCTTGTCCTTGTCTCTGTGTAGTAAAGTACCACTTTTCTGCAAAGAGTCTTGCTAACTGGAACCATGTTTTCTGTTTCCCATCACACAAATGCTCTTCTAACACAGGCAGAAAGCATCAAAGAACTCAGTGGGGCAGGGCCTTTCACTGTCTTCGTCCCACAGACAGATTTCATAGGAAACACTACAACAGTAAGTGTCCTCCCACCCCAAGCTCTGTTAGGTTTGACAGCTTCAGCTGGGGCAATGTCCCCTCTGGGACTGCTCTGCCCAGTGAATTGAAGCAAAGGGGCTGCACCGTGGAGGGTTAAAGGCATCCCCCATTCTTCATCAGTGTAAGAGCAGAAGTTTGGAGGCATCTCCCTGAGGAGACAGGCTGGGCAGGGGTGGGTACAGCTCCTGTTGTAAGGGAAGACCCTTACTGAAGGCCCTGTCTCATGGGGCTCTGCCAGATCAGTGATGTGTGGTGACTTTATGGCTATTTTGGGGGTTGGTAACAGCAAGGCTTCCAAGCATCTGTGACAAAGACCTCTTATTCCTTCTCTGTGCCCCAGGCCCTGCCATCCTAGTTCCCTTCCTACTATTGCCAACAACTGGGCTGTTTGGGGCAAGTGGAGACCTGTGGGGGGAGAGAACCCTATTCCTGATTCTGTGAACTGGCTTCTTAACCAACAGCTTTTTGGTGTCAGTGTAATGGAATATCCTAATCCTATCACTGACAAGTCCTGCCTTGCAGTTTCACACCACTAATCCCAACTCTTTTCTCATGGGCTCCTGTACATCCAATAAAGGAACAATTCCCAAGGATCACATATCCCAGACATCATTTCCTCAAGGCCAATGTGGTCATTAGTCTTTCCTCAAAGGACCTAATGCTGGTTTTGGCAAGCTGGTTGAAATTTCCCAAAGCTCTGAAATTGTTTTGTGCATTCTCCATGTTTTGGAGGGACTGGCTTTTCTGCAGGGATGAGTTGGAGGGGCCTTGGGCAACCCAGGTGTGCCTCATGCAGGGCTGGGAGGCAAAGGGCACCAGTGTGACCTGTGTCTTCTGTCTGTAGTTTGAGGAGTGGAAGAGCAGAGGTCTCCTCCGGGACCTTCTTCGCTACCACATGGTGGGTTGCCAGAAATTGCTCTCCAGTGACCTGGAGGCCCAGCAGTCCCTCACATCTTTATCTGGTCACAAAATAAAGATCACCGTGAATGAGGTAATTCCCTTCCCTGTCCCATTTGTCAGGGTGTCCCTTCTGCTGTCGTTTGAAGCCATTGTGGCTTGCCCAGGCTCACAGACAGCTCAGAGGGCAGAGCTGTGGCTGTGAATGCCCCATCACAGCCCCTCTCCCGCAGAATAGCATCTCCCTCAACGGGGAAGCCAAGGTGGTCACGAGTGACATCATTGGTGTGAACGGGGTCATTCATTTCATCAACAAGATCCTCATTCCAAGTGACCTGGTGGACCGTAACATTTCCTCCAAGCTCTCCCAGGTAAGGCTGAGGCTCTGAGTGTGCCCTGCTGTGCTGAGGACAGGGCCAGGAGCTCTCTCCCAGCAGTGCTGCCTCAGTGCAAGGCTGCGTGGGCTGCTCTTCCTCCCTGTTCCTGCCTCTGTAGGGGTTGTCTGAGGGCATGGATTTGGCTTGTGAAGGTGACAGCCTCTGTGGCACAACCATACTTGGCATAGAAGGAGCCTTATCCGTCACTAGGGAACAATAGTACTGGATGTAGGTGTGGGAATCATGTCCCATGCCAACCATTACACTCCTTTTCCAACACAGAGCAGATTGCAGTGTGAGATTGCCAATGCCTCTCTGGTACTCCTCAAGCAAGCACTAGGAGCTTATAAATCCTGCATTTTACAGAAGATAACACATTTTCTGTACAGCTCAACAGGGTGCTGGAATTCATCCTGGTTCCTGCTATAGCAGCATCTAGGATGAATCAGAAAAGCAGGGGCTGCCAAATGCCAGCCCTTTCCAGGCCAAATCATCAGCATGATGGTGACAGAGATAAACTTGTCTGTAGCTGCTGTAGTTGGTGACAGAGATAAACTTGTGTTTAGCTGCTCTAGTTGTTAACTGCCTGGTTTCTCCACTGTGTTGCTGTTCCTAGAGGGGGAGCCCTAAGTGACAGTTGCTTGCTTTCCTCCCTCTCCAGCAGAACATTACAGAGGTGGCAGAGGCCTTTGGGTACAGCATTTACAGCAAGCTGCTGCAGGTGAGTGACCTGACCTGGGCTGCTCTCTGGGGAGGTAGTTTGTGTGTTTGCATGTTCACTTTGGGGCTTGTGGCTTTTCCTTTGTGTCCCCTGTTGTCTGGGACAGGATGCAGAGCTGCTGCCCCTGGTGAGTGACCCTGTGCACAGACCCTTCACCATGCTGTGGCCCACAGACACTGCCTTCAACGCCCTCCCAGAGGACAGGCAGAAGTACCTGTACCGCAGGGAGCACCGGGACGTGCTGGCCTCCTACCTCAAGGCACACATGATCAGGGACACAAAGGTGAATGTGACAGCACACAGCCTGCTGCCTCCTGGGGCCTATGGTAATGTCAGGGTGACCTTGCCAAATTATTGCTGCTGTAGAACATGCAGGGTATCTGCTGTCTAGAGAAGACTCAGAGGTGTTTGAGCATTTGAGGCAACTACAGCTTCATCATGGATCTCTGGGGGCTGAGTTGAAACCTTCTGTTATCAGCTTCCTGGGGAGGCCATGTCGCTCTCTACAGCTTGGTGACAGAAGGGTGCGGCCAGGTGGGGGTTTGTCTCTTTTCCCAGGCAACCAGCAATAGGGCAAGAGGGCACAGTCTTAAGCTGCACCAGGGGAGGTTTAGGTTGGACATTAGAAAGAAATTCTTTATGGAGAGAGTGCTCAGACACTGGAATGGGCTGCCCAGGGAAGTGGTGGAGTCACCATCCTTGGAGGTGGCACTTGGTGCCATGATCTAGTAGGCAAGGTGATGTTGGGTCAAAGGTTGGACTTGATGATCTCAGAGGTCTTTTCCAACCTAGTTGATTCTGTGCTTCTGGGTTTCAATGCAAGGCTCACAAACAGGCTCTCTTGAATGAGGAGAAAAGTCCAGCTGAGCAAAACCAGGGCTCTACTTTCACACACTGGTCTCTTGCTGCTCAGGACTGTGGGACTAACCCAGCATAGTCATGCCGTGCCACCTACACCAGCTTCACATACTGCCATGTCACACCCCTCTGAGTGTGGCTGCTGACCCCTGTCCTCACCAAGCAGCATCCCATTAGTATGAGCTGCCAGTTTTTCCTGCCTCTCCCTTCACATTCTTCTTTCCCCTTAGATTGTTGCTGGTAACGTGCCCCAAGTTGAGACCATACGGACCATGCACGGCTCTACGATCTCCTTCAGCTGCAGCAAAACCCACGTGGTGAGTGTTGGCAGTGCTGGGCTTGGCTTCCACAGAGCAAGTGTCCCTGAGCATGGCCATGGAGCAGCTGGTGCTTCTGGCAGGAGCTGAACACTGAGCTGGGGTGTTTGCAGGCTGGACACCCCCTTCCCCTGCCTGCAGCTGAGCTGTAGAGAGGCTCCAGATGTTATGTCCAGCTCTCAGGGAGGTGTGGAGGTGTGTGGTACTTGCACACATGCCACCATGACCTGGCTGCAAAGCCACTCCCGTGATGCCACAACCTTGGCATGTGTTGGACATCCTTAGGAGACATGGCCATGAAAACTGTTATTCAGGGAGGGTGGTCCGGGATGTGAGCACACAGATTTTGGAGAGTTCTTGGGGTGATTAAAAAGCCATGGCAGCCAAAAATGGGCAACTTTTGGGTGATGAGTGGATGTAGAATGTGCTTGAATACCTGATGCTTTCTTCCTCTTTCAGGGGGAGATTCTGCTGGGGAATGGTGATGCCACTATCATCCAGAGGCACATGGAATTCAACGGGGGCATCGCTTATGGCATCGATAGACTGTTGGAGCCACCAGATCTGGGATCTCGGTGTGATAAGTTCAGCTTTGTTGAGCTGCAGGTAAGCACTTGTGATGAAGTCAGAGAGGATCCGTGCCATCCATGCAGTCCCATGCCTGGGAAGAGGGATGCTGGGATGGCTTGCTTCTCTTCCTTGGCAGAGCTCCGAGCAGCTGGGAGAGGCAGCAGCACGTGTTGAGTTGTTGTGAGGTTTCTTTCTCCCCTCCACAGGGATCTACAGAGAGCTGTGGACTCTGTGGCTTTGAGCCACCCTGCCCTGCTGGCTCCGTTCAACGGGTAAAGCTCACAGCTTTGTCACCAAGGACTGATGGCAATCCCCACATGCCCCTCATGTTTTAGGAGCCAAATGAAGGCCCACCTGCATATGGCGAGTCCCTTGGCTTGGTCACGTTGTCCGTGCCTTACCCCAAGGCACAGAGTCCCATAGGACAGGACCTGAGCTGACACATATGGGGTTGGGGGCTCCACTCGTCTTTGCTTGTCACCTTTTTATGGGTGACAGTGGCTGCAGGTGCTCCTCCAGCACAGGTGGTGGCTCTGGGTGCTTTATAGCAAAACAGCTCAGCCTGGCCACTGGGGATGGATGGGGGATCCCATGGACAGCAGCCTTGGGAAGCTGTGGTTGTACCCCATTCTCACTGTGGGTTTCTGGCACATCCCTGAGGCTCCTCTGCCACCAGCCCCATTGCATGTTAGGAAGCCTCTGTTACTTGTCATAAAACTGAATGAGTGGCACGAGAAAAGTCAAGGTGAGTTGTCAGTGGACGATGTGGCAAACTCTGTTTTGCCTGTTCCCTCACAGGGGGAAACCAGGCGCTGCTACTATTATGGAAACCACCTGCTGAGGAACACTTTCCTGCTTCACCGCAACTCCCTGCTGCGGCCGGCGTGGCCACACTCCCCGTGGGACCCCTTCAGGAGACACTTCTCTTCCAGGGGGCCTCTGAGACGAGGCTGCAGGAGGAGCTGCGTTTCCAGCCAGTGGATCCCACAGTGCTGTGCCAACCACTATGGCCGAGACTGTCAGGGTAAGAGCCCTTCCTGCCCCAGCCCTTTGTCCTGTGGGAAGGTGCCATTACTGGTTCAACACAGACATTTTGCATCCATGAACGTGCTTCCCTGGAGAAGGGGGGGCAGAACGCCAGGCAGGGAGCCCCAGTCTGTAGAGGGTGCAGGGAACAATCCTCTGGGAGAGTATGTGGACCATATCATAACAGGGAATTCCCTTTCCTTGGAAACTTCGTATCCCCATGGAGGGCCCTGGGTGCTGGGGGTGGCTGTCAGGCATGTCACTTCCCCCTGGACATTGCCAGTGCTCAACCATTCCCTGCACTCTGCACATGGGCAACTTTCACATCCTTGGTGCCTGGTTAGTGTGGGGTGCAGACCCAGCACGTGGCAGCAGAGGCTCTTCCCAGGCTGGAAGCTGTGCCAAATGTGACTCTTTTGCCCCTGTTCCAAACATTTACTGCCATGGGATCTCCCCAGCACTCACTGCCCAGACTGCCGAGCTGTTTGAGGTTTGAGCACCCTGTAAGTGGCAGCTCAGGTGACACCTGGTGGGCAGGCTCAGGGTCACTTTGTCCCCTCAGCCTCACTAAGGTGCCCCCTTTGCAGTGTGTCCAGGAGGGCTGGAGGCACCATGCAATAACCGTGGGACCTGTGATGACAACATTGGCGGCTCGGGGAGATGCAACTGTAGCCAGCCCTTCATCGGGACCAGCTGCGAGCTGTGCGCGCCCGGCAGATACGGCCCCGAGTGCCGAGGTACGGGGCTGGGGCTGGGGCACCTGGTGCTGCCTGGGGAGGGGCTGGGTGCTGGGCTGGCCCCCTGGCAGCTGGCAGTGTGGGACTCAGTGCTGCCACAGACCCCACAGCACTCGGGTCAGACCTCTGGGGATGTCCCTCCCTGGGGTCTTGCTGGCCAGCCAGAAATCCAGCTGTAGTTGGGCAAGGCTGGATGGCACATGCTGGGAGATGGGGCCAGTGCAGCCAGGCTGCTGATGGCCTCACCTCTGTGATGGGGCCACAGAGGCAGCCACAGCTGAGAGCCCCAGGCTGGCAGAAAGCATCAAGGTGTATTTTGAGGTGGGAGGCACGTAAGTTGTGATGGACTCTGTACAGAAATTGCATTTCCTGGGACCTGCTCAGCAGGGGTCTGTGCCCATAGCAGACAAAATCAAAGGGAAGGAAAAGAAAGTCCTCCATCTTCCCATCCCAAACTGGGCCTTATGGGGTCTCCAGGAATGTTTTTGACAGCTGAATGTTTGCAGGGATTCAGTGAGAAACACATTTCCAGAAATGCCCAGGAGAGAGGAGTGATGGGGGTTTGTGGGTGCTGAGGCTTCCCCTCCTCTGTAAAGGGTGCATGTTACAGAGAGGGACAGGGCTGGCAGCAGTCAGGAGACTGTGTGTGCTGTGTGCCCATCTTCATACCTGCACACCAATGCCACCTTTCTGCCATGTGGCTGTCCCCTGCCACCAAGACAGGTGCTGTGATGGTGTGTTCATCCCTCCCTCCCAGAGTGTAACTGTACTGAGAACGGCGTGTGCAACGCGGGGCTGCATGGCGATGGCTTCTGCTTCTGTGCCGAGGGCTGGACTGGAGACCGCTGTGAAATCAGGATAGGTGAGGGATGCCAAGCCCCACCACCTGCCACCCCCTGGCACCTGCTGCCCTATGGCTGCTTTTCTAGTAGCTGGGTGGTTTAAGGAGCCAGACAGAAGTATCTCCAAAAACGAGCTCTCAGTTGTGAGGCTTATACTGAGGTCAGTTAAATTTCACAAGGGTTGGGGTGGTGAGGATGAGGAAATGTTCACTGGAGCTCCAAGAAGAGTTTGAGCCTAAGGGGAAGGCCTGAGGTGTATCTGATGAAGTAACAGCCCTTTGTGTTTGGACAAGGCACCTGCAGAAGAGAACAGGGAGAGGGAGCAGGTGGGAGTGCGGGGCAGGAGGCCTGGGACAGGTGCTGGTGATGGCAGCAGTGCCTGTGTCACAGCCCTGGGGTCACCGTGACCCGTGTGTGTTGTGGTTTCAGTGGTGACACCCACGTGCTCCCCACCGTGCCACCCCCAGGCCGTGTGCCGCGCCGGCAACCTCTGCGAGTGCAGCCTGCACTACGAGGGGGACGGGAGGATGTGCTCAGGTACTGGGGGGCACAGGGGGTGGGCGGGAGGGGCGGTGAGCCAAAGGGACACCTGCAAACACGGCAAGGCAACAGGTGACCATCTCCTGATGGCCACGTAGGGGTGACGGCTGGCAGGGCAGCCAGACCAACCCCCGGGACACCTCGGGGGTGTTGTAGTTAAGCCGGCACTTCCCCGCCTCCCGCAGCGATCGACATGTGCAGCCGGGACAACGGGGGCTGTGCCCGGCAGGCTCAGTGCTCCCAGCAGGGTGTGAACGTGTCCTGTGCCTGCGACCCCGGGTACAGCGGTGACGGCTACGCATGTGAGCCCATAGACAGGTGTGCGGACGGCAGGAACGGGGACTGCAGCCAGCACGCCTCCTGCATCAGCACCGGCCCCGTGAGTGTGCCCTGGGCGGGGGGAGCTGCATGCCATCCCATCCCATCCCGGGTGCCTGCCCTGGGATGCTTCAGGCTGCTGGAGGGCAATGATGTGACAGTGTCCCCTGCCCCGCCCTTCTAGTCCCCTCAGCTGCTGTGCTTGTGCTGCAGGTCCTTACCCCCACACAGGGGCCATACCCTTGGTCTGCTCGGCTGCAGGGATGGTCCTGGGGGTGCTGGGCTGAGGCCATTTGTCTCCATTCCTCTGTCTAAGGGGCATCAGATGTGTCTGTTGTGTCATTCCTGGGCTCTTTTGAGGAATCTGGGACAGTCCCTCAAGGACAGTGCTTGAGGGACTGTTTTTGCAGAGGAACCAAAGCAGATCACTGCAGGCCAGAAGAGGGGACTGGGATCATGTTGTAGTGCAAGAATCAGGAGCCATGTACCTCACAGCTCAGCTCAAACAGCATGTGACAAGGAGGCAGTGTGGCATTTTCTGGGTGTGGGGGTAGGACAGAGGCCATGTGGCCTTTCATAGCTCTGTCAGATCCCAGCAGGCTGCAGAGGCTTTCTGAAGGCTCATTCCCATCTCCACAGGGATACAAGGATCCCCAGTTGGCATCTGTGTGTTTGCACTCCCACCAATGCCCCCCTGTCTGTGCTGCAGAACGAGCGGCGCTGTGAGTGCAAGCGGGGCTACGTCGGTGATGGGATCCAGTGCCTGGAGGAGGCTGTGCCCCCCACGGACCGGTGCCTGGGAGACAACGGGCAGTGCCACCGGGAGGCCATCTGCACCGACCTGCACTTCCATGGTGAGTGTGCCAGAAATGGTGTTCCATGGACAGGGCATGCTCCCTCTGCCTTCACCTTCCTGCTGGGGCATCGCTCGGGAGAGCTGGAGGGTGGGATGGACAAGGGGCTGGGGACATTCCCCTTCTCCCTGCATGTCACACGCAAGGGACAAGGCATCTGGCGGGTTGCACTGCCAGGAAGCACCAACTTCGTTGTGGAGGGCAAGAGGCTCAGAGGAAGCCTCTCCCTCTCTTGTTCCTTGTCCACATCCCGGCCTCTGCCAGCAGTGCTGCCTGTGCTCACACAGGGACCCGTGTGGCTGCCTGGGAGGTGGCTCAGTCTGTGCTGTGCTGATGCTCCCAGGCCTTGGTGTTTTGCAGATAAGACTATGGGCGTGTTTCACCTGCAGTCACCCCGAAAAAAGTACGACTTCACCTATGAGCAGGCTCAGGAGGCCTGTGCTGCAGAAGGTGCTTCCCTGGCCACGTTCCGGCAGCTCTCGGCAGCACAGCAGGTCAGGGCAGGGCTGGCTCTGGTGTCTTGTGGGGCTGGCACAGGCAGTGCTTCTCCCTGGATGGCCCCTCGTCCCCTCAGACAGTCCCTATTTGTTCCATCTACAGCCATGGAACAAGGCGGGCTGATGGGGCTTCCAGTCACACTGGGGGGAGATCTGTGGCAGCGCCCAACCCTTTAGGTGTTGTGGGGAGATGCTGGATAAGGCTGCACAACAAGGAATGTGCATCGGGGCAAAAAACTCAGGAAAGAGATATTAGCTTTAATCTAATCATTGATTTTCCTCTGGTAGATGGGATTCCATCTGTGCTTGGTGGGTTGGCTGGACAATGGCACAGCTGGATACCCCACGGCCTACCCCAACCCCAGCTGTGGATCCAACCACGTGGGCATTGTGGACTATGGCTCTAGGAGCAACCTGAGCGAGACCTGGGACGCGTTCTGCTACCGGGAGAAGGGTGAGTGGCACCAGCACGTGGCCTGTGGGCAGTCCTGTTGGGCACAAGAGCAGGCAGAGCTGCCCTGGGAGCATGAGGCACGGGCAGGCACGTTCTCCTCTCCCCATGCCCTCAGGGAACGTGCTGAGTGGTATCCAGAAGTCAAGGGCAGGCTGGCTGGTGTAACCAACACTGGTAAGTGAAGCCACACCTTGGTTTTCCTTTGCAGATCTGACTTGCACCTGCCGTGATGGGTTTGTGGGAGATGGGTACTGGTGCAGTGGGAAACTCCCCGATGTGCTGGCAGACAACGACCGCTTCTCCACCTTCTATTCTGTAAGGAATGCTCTCCTGCCTCTTCAGTAGCCAGCAGCTGGCTACAAGGCAGAGGGAGGGATGAGCCATAAGAGGGAGGAGTGGTGGTTTTTGGTCTGTGTGTGGGGTAGAGAGTACAAACACCTGGGGGTTTCCTTTGCAGGGCTGGGGGTTCCTGGGCTGGGGAAGGTGGTAGCGTTGCACTGCCAGCAGGGTGCTGATGGGGAAGATCTCCCATCTTTTCCAGATGTTGCTCAATTTTGCCAATGACACAGAAGAAGGACTGGATTTTTTCATGTACTTGTCTGATGACTCCGCTCCCAAAACTCTCTTTGTCCCTCTGAATTCTGGCTTTGCAGACAATGAGGTAAGCAAGCAGGGACGAGCAGCCACTTGAGTGCATGGGATGAACTGTGAGAGCCAGAGGTGTTGCCAGAGCTGCATGATGGTGTGAAATAGTCCAGGGAAGAAGGAGGAATGTGGGTCAGAGTGGACCAGTGTAGGTCTCCAGTGCAACCACTCCTTCAGAAGAGCCATTCAGGTCAAGTTGCTCAGTCATCTCCTGCTGAGCTTTGATAATTGGCAGTTCCCCCCTGCTCTGCATTGTAGTTCTGTGCCGTGTTGTCCACAAATAGAGCTGCCTGTGGCCGTGGAGAGGCTGGACTGGGCCAGGGATGCTGCACAGCAGCAGGGAAGGGGTAAGACCAGCTCAGCTGTTTCTCATCCCTGCACACTGCTGCATTTTCAGACTCTGACAGGAGAAGAACTGAAGCTCCACGTGTCATCCAGCAATGTCGTCCTCTTCAGCTTCAACCTCACCGCAGGCACCATCATCCCGTCCCGGTCAGGATACGAGCTCCGCATATCAGACCTCCCAGTGGGCAACACTACAGAGCCATCAGTAGGTTTAACCTCAGAAGAGGATCAAAAACCAAACCCACACGTTTTTGCCACATCTGAGACAGGGATCAGTGGGGAGGTGACAGGTGGCACCATCCGTGTCCTGTGCCCTAGGATGCCAAGGGGATCAATGACACGATGATCGTGGAGTGGGACATCGTGGCTTTCAATGGCATCATTCACGCGATTGCGGAGCCCCTGAGGATCCCACCGCCCATCGTTCACCTCGGGCAGGTGAGTCCGTGCCAGAACAGCTGGCCGCGGCTCTGGGGACAGGGAGGAGGTGCGCGGGTCCCCCTGTGCCCTGCGGCGCGGCCCGTTTGGGTGTGCCGGGCCGGGGCAGGGTGTGACGGGGCGCTGTGTGCGGGCAGGTGAACGGCGCGGCGCGGGGCGCGGGCTCTGCGGCCACGGGGGCCCTGTCGGTGCTGAGCATCGCGCTGGCCGCGGGGGCCGGGGGAGC
>WBMV01000050.1:224090-251146 GCA_013396655.1 Campylorhamphus procurvoides
CCTCCTGCAGTGCAGGTGTGTGACAGCCCCACAGCACAGCAGCCCTGGCTCCTGTCCCCACCCCTGCCCTGCAGTCAGGTACGAGACACCCGGGTCAGTCAGTGCCCTGCACACCCCCATGCCCCCCTGGCTGCCCCGCTGAGAGCTGGTTAGTCAGTTAGTTACACATGCTGCACGTTTATTGAGCTACACACTACACACAGCAGAGACAAATGCCACATGCACCTACTGCAGCTGTTTGATTAGAGCAGCCATGTTAATAGTGATTGTCCAGGCCCCTGAGTCGAGAGCAAGGCATCCTGAATGTGGCACAAAGACAAGGCAGTGAGACACAAGTGACAGACTGACAGGCGAGCCTGGCAAAGCACCGGGGAGGAATGGGCAGGAGGAGAGACCTCTGGTGTGTGTGTGTGACTCCCACTGAGGGCTGCTGACAACACACTGTACTTCAGTACCCTTCTCCGAGGGTCCCTCCACACCGACCTGGTTCCTCTCGCTGGCTGTTTCCACACCGACACCTGCAGCCCAGTGCTCACAAGGTGCAGGCCCCACGCTGCTCCCCCAGCCCTTACCTGCTGCACAGACAGGCTGCAGTCACTCAGTTCCTTGCCTGCTCACTACCAGACTCAGCACAGGATGTGTCTCCATTCTCTGTTTCCTCTCTCCTTGCTGTCACCTCAACACTGACCAGCCTGTGTTGTCACCTCTGGCACTGTCACCCTTGTTGCCATCTGCAAATGACCCATCACACCCAGCAGCACTTCACCCTTGCACCTTCCTTGCACATCCTCAGCACCCCCTCCATCCCCCTTAGGCTGTATCTCTGCCAACAGGTGGGAGGACTGTTACCTCTGCTGCCACTCCTGCACTTTGCCTAAAGGGTCAAACACATCCCTCCGCCAAAATACTGCTGTCCCCTGGCACCAAACCAAAAATACCAACAGTGCACAGCCCTGAGCTCACTCAAAAACCAGGTGTGTCACTCAACACTTACCTTGAGACCCTGTGACCTACTCCCACAGCTTGCACATCCTGCACAGTTCCCTACCAGAGTCCCCAGCTGGACAGACCAGCTGGTACCAGTTCTGGACAGGTAACGCTGCTGCTGCCTTGTCATCCATGCTGGACTTTATTGATTGGCAGCCCTGACCCCTCCCTGCCCCCTGCAGAATGACTCACATTGCAGTCCCTGGAGACAGCTACAGCCCTGACATACCTTCCTGGGGGTTGCACTCACCAAGCACTGGAGACGTGGGGCTCTGTCTGAGCCACTTCTCTGGGCACAGAGCAGGGGGGGCTGTGTCCCACCACCAGTACAGCTTCTCCATCTCCCCTGGCTCCCTGCTGCTCACTTACAGCCCAGAACACACACCTCAGGGAAAGGGGTGGAGCCGTGAAGGGAAACTACAAACACACCACCTACACACGTACACAAGTGTCAAACGCCCTTTAGTGGTGGCCAGAGGTGCTGCTGCCTGCCCTGGCCGGCCCCTCAGCGGATGTGCACCATCTCCTCCAGGAAGGGGGTCTTCATGCAGCCCGTGCAGAGCTGGTCCATCCAGAGCGGAGCCTCGTGCTGCAGGGGGGTGCGCCGGGGGTAGAAGGTGAAGTTGACGTCGTAGTTGAGCAGGCAGCTGATGGAGGCCATGTAGATGTCAGAGAAGCGCACCAGCCGGCGGGAGAAGTACGTGGGGTTGTGGAAGGTGCGGAAGATGCTTCCAAACTGGGGGTTGAACAGGTTCTTCGTCAGTGACCTGAGAGGAAGGAGATGGTGGCTGTAGATAAAACTGTGGTCACAGATTCCTACCCCTCCCCTCCCTTCTCCCTGGGCCACTCCCCTCCAGACGCATTAGTTTACCCTAATGATGAGTATTCAACACACTCTTACTCTGCCTTGGTCCCCTGCCTGTTGTGGGCAGTGCCAGGAGCTGCAATAGCAGACAGCCCACCAACACTGCCCTCCCTCACCCTGCCTTCAGACCAGTCCAGCTCCCAGGCTCCGGCCTGCACTGCTGCATCACCCCCACCCCAAGGCAAGTGACACCAGGGAGGAGCAGAAGCCAACAGGTGCAGCACCACTGTCCCCAAAGCAGGTTACAGAACAGACTCACTGCAGGCCTGAGAGACCTCCTGAGTGCTCACCTGATCTCCTGTCGTTCCTTCATCCACTCCAGCAATACTTGCTTTGACTCTGCATCCTGATACATCTGCAAAGACAGCAACAGAAAGCACCATGTACATCATTCCTGCAGGCCACACCTCAGCTCCCCCATTTCCACAGGAACTCACAAACACAGCCTACTGCACAAGGAGGAGGTAGTTTTGAGAACTAGGCAAGATGTTGTATGCCCCCATCCCTATGCTAAGCCCAAAATGCAGAGTCAGAAGTCAGCACATGACCTGTGCTGCTCAGCCAGGAGCTGTTTACCTGCATTCTCTCCAGCAGCCCTGTCAGAGCCTGCTGCCAGGTCAGGGAGTGCATGTACTGCTCTGTGTTTATGATCCGGATCTCTGTCTCCAGTTCAGGAACGATGGCTCCAGTCCTCCAGCCATGACGCAGCATGAGGTCCTGGAGGTCAGGGTGAAAAAACAACTAGGAATTCAATATAAAGCCTGAAAGCCAAACACAACCCTGGTTCTTAGAAGAGTGGTCCTGTTCCCATTTTGGATTCTCACGGGACAGCCCGTGCCAGTAACAACCATCTCCTGGCCACCAGGATCAGCTGGGAATCACCCGGAAATGTGGGCCTTGCCTCTGCCTGACAGCAGCATGGGAAAGCTTGTGTGCCCCAACAGCCTGCAGAGCACCCAGCCCAGCACAGCCCTCCACGCTCTGACCAGGCCCTGCCTCCTCTCCAACCCAGCCACAGGGGCTCCCTCCCACCTCGCTGGCCAGCAGAGCCATTTCACTCACCGCAAGGTCACTGTACAGGTGGTCACCAAAGTAGAGCACTTTGGACCCGCGCCAGCCCGTCAGCCTCAGGAAATCAAAGAGGTTACCCTGCAAGTGATGGGAGTGCAGAGAGAAATGTGGTTACAGCTTAGCACAGGCAGCTGTGAGCACTCTCAGGGTATCAACCTACTGGCTCCCTCACCACCTACACACAAAGGTTTCTGTCCTTCCCCACCTTCCTCCCACGTGACAACACCCCTGGACATCCCTCAGCTTTTCTCAGGCTGCAGAAAAAGGCAAAACTCTTCCAAAGAGTTTTTACAAATAGGTGGTTTTACAGATTCTGCACTCAAGGGCACAGCAAGCCAAGAGAACACCACAGACTAAAAAGGCAACAAGGGGAGGCAGTCTAGAGGCCATGAGACACCTGAATTAGAAAAGCCTGAGGATGGGCAGAACCCATGTGTTCTGGGCTCAGGTGGTAACACTTACACCTCCCAGGGTGCACCAGAGGTAAGGTGAGCACTGCCAGGGAAAGCTTTAGGAGCCAGGAGCACTTGAGGCTTGAGGCTGTTCTACATCACTGACCCCCATCCCAACCCCAAAGATTAGCAACACCCACATGGTCAGGAATTGTTTAACCAAGCCAAAAAGTCAGGCAGCTTGCACAGATTCACAGCTAAGTAAAACAAACCAAATCCCAAAGCACCAGCCCAAGCACAGCACCAAGCAGCTTCTAAGGCTTTCCAAACATCCATCCAGACACAGAGGACACTTCAGGGACTACTCTTCCATTTCCACACAAGTTTTCCACGTGAGTAACAACAGAAACAAAACCCACTAGGAAAGAGAAAAGCTCCCTCAGTGCCAGCAGTGCAGCCCAAGCAGTCAGTGCAAACGTGCAGCCACTCAGCAGGAATCTCTCCAGCCATGCCAGGAGAGCAGCACCTGCCCAGAGAGAAACCCCCAAACAAACACAAGGCAGCTCCCAGAGCAGCTGGCAGCATTTGGCCTCTGGCAGCTGCACCTATGGCTAAGGGTGCCCAGACTCAGGGTGCTGGGCCTCCTGCTGAGGGAGCAGACTTCCCTTAACAGCACAGAAACACAGGAATGGACAAGCCTCTGCATTTCTTGGACATGGCATTGCTGCTGCTCACACAAGGGTTGCTCAGGAATCCACTGGCAGAGCAGGGAAACAGACCACAGCCTCAGGAGGAGGATAGTCCTTTTGCTGTGCTCCAGTCACTTCAAACTGCAGTGAACCTGACAGCCAGGAAACTTGTGCTTGGAGCTCCACTGAGCCATAGACCTGTCAGGTGACCTCCAGGATCTGTGTCCTCCTCCCCTCCTGAGACAGCAGAACAGGGGAGGGATGGGAGTATGTAAGTGCCATGAAGAGAAAACGCCACATCTATTGGAACAGAGGGACTAGAGGGCATCACTTGAACTTCCCAGTCCCCAGGGCAAACCCCCAGTCCCTGAGGTTCCATCTGTGGGATCCTCACAGCAAAAGAAATGCCATACAGCTGTGCTGCAGGGGACAGGGACAGCTCAGAGGCCTCTGGCAATACCATCAGCACAGCAAGGTCCATGGCCACTTGCCAGGAGGGAGCATATTGTGGCACTCAAAGAAACCAAAGTCCTGGTGACAGGGTGGGCTACAACCAGGCTATACACTGTCACATCCCAAGAATCACAGTTAGGCAGCAACACTGATGCAGTGGGATAAACATCATGGTTGGGGGAGAACTGGAGAGGAGAACAAAATCCTATCCCATCCCTCCTTCCTTACTCATGTCTTCCCTTCCTCGCTGCACCATTCACTTGGGTGAGCAACCTGTGGCCACAAGATGTAGATGGTCAAGAGCAGGATTTAATTCAGCAATTAACTCTAGAAAGAAAAAGTCGAGGTGTGCCTTTTCTCCTGGGGGAGCTGCTAACCCACTGGGAATGAGCTGTACTTGCATGTTCCCAGCTCCTGGCAGAGGATGGAACACCATCCCAGCACTTTGGCAGACCCACTGGACAGGCCAGAGGCTTCCCAACCACTCCATTCAAGGACATGACCCACTTTTCGACCACAGGTCAGGTCCCAGCTACTTGACTGGGATTCACTAACAGCTTCTTCCCGTGGGATCAGACAGCTCACATAACCCAGAACAAACAGTCCTAAAGCCAGAAGCAACTTGTCTCAGGGGACAGGCCAGCTGCAAGGACAACACCCAGGGCAGCAAGTTCACCAGGGCAACAGCTTGTCCTCTGGATGAGGAAGGGCAGTGTCAGGAACCAGGATTTGTACCCTGTTTGATCACCCTTCTTTCTCTAGTCCCTCCTTCACAAGTCCACCTTTGCCAACCTAATGGAGAACAATTTGGAGCGAGATGTGGAAAATCTTTGCATACACATCAGATTTCAGAGAGCTGTGCCTTCTTAGCTGGAACTACCACACTCTTGGAAGCCCCTCCAGGACAGAGTTTCAGGACCAGGACCAGACCAAGGAAAAGCTGCACTGTGGGCTGTGCAGGAAACTGAGCTCCCCAGATGATGGCTTCCCTGCTCCTGGGGGCAGGGACATTCACTGGCACATGGAGAGGACATTTCCCTCCCACCCCATCTCACAGAAACAGGGCAGCAGAAGGGAAAAACTCAGCCTGGCAGAGATAACTCAGCACAGGTTGCCTTGGGCAGAAAGGGAACCCCAGGCCCTAAGTTACCTGGCCCTGCTCTGCCTCTCCTCCCTTGTCCCTGTCTCTCCCCATCCCTAATGCCAAGCCCACACTGGAAGCATTCTGAGGGACAGTGTCCTACGAGGCCAGTGAGAGCTCACAGGGGCCAGAGGGGTGTCCCACTGCCCCCAGCCAGCACAGCACAGCCCTCAGAGTGTGCCTTCTTACAAACACCCTCTAACTACACACATGCTCTTTGCAAGGACTTGTTTTCCACTTTTCAAACATCCAAACAAGCACAAGTGCCCTACAGAAGAGTCCATCATTTCTCCTCACCCTACACAGATTTGCAGGTTTTCCAATAACTTCCAGACTTTTCCAGTGATTTCCAGAACTGCAGGGATCTTACAAGTCCCCACCATTTCAGAATCTTGCTTCAGACACCCCTTAGGCACCCATTCACTTTACCTCTTTGTAGATCTTTCCTTTCTCCAGCTGGTTTATTTTGTCCCACTGCAGTGAGCCTTTATCATCCAGTTTTCGAAAAGGTCTGAGGAAAAAAAGGGGAGAGATGTCAACTCCTTCTGATTTTTGGTGATTGTTACCCAGCAACCAGAACATTTGAATCAGGAAAATTGTTTACCTATGTAACAACTCGAAATAAAAGCTCCACATGAGCTCTAAGTGACCTTCTGGGCCTTCTGAACTATTTTCTCAGGAGAAGAGAAAGTGTAAAAGGGAAATAAATATCTTTTTAAAATGCTTCCATTGACTGTACCCATTTCATGCCAAAATCCCTAACAACTCTTCTTGCTTTCCCATACAGAGGGGAGGAAAATACTAACAATAATGACTCCCTCTGAAATGCTGAGGCCCAGAAGGCTTTGCCCTGAACCACTTTGTGTCCTACCCCCCAGCCCAGCCAATGTCCTAAGAGGATACAGCAAGTCTGCAGAGCAGATGGAAAGCAGTCCCCATGCTGATCTCAGCAGCTGACCCCAGCTGGCTCCTGGTATTCCTCACGGTTTGCCATCTCATTCCATGGCCCACTACATCAGTGGATCTTAAAACCTGTGGCTGCCTGGTGCCTGTCTGCTAGAGGGCCAGATCATCATCACTCCAGGCTGTTTGTAAGACAGTTCACCTGCAGCCCATGAAGAAAATCTTTACTAGGTTAGCACAGCTTAGAAAACCTTACAATCCTGTTTATAACAGTGGCCTGGGAAATAGGAGAGGAAAATACATACAAAGGAAAGAACACACTGATCCCTCAAGGGCAGTAATTTCTGGTCAGTCATAAGCTGAAGAAGCAAAACAGATACAAGTTTCCAAAGGAAAGAATCCAAAGAACAAAGTGAGGACAGCAGCCTGTCCATCAACTAGTCCCTTGGCAGCCCTAACTGACCACAAAACCCAGCTGCCACGTACAAAGGCTTCCAGAGCTGCCAATTACCAATCAGCATGCATCCAGTAACCAAACAAAACCCTCAAAAAACCTCAAGAAACAAACCACACAGATACTTGCTTGGGGAACAGGAAAAGGAAGGATTTTGTCTCACACTCTAGACCTAGAGCCAAGAAATGGCCAGCTCTCATGCACACCATTCCACTTCTTTCTAAGCATTTAAGTATATTATTGCCCCTAAAAATCCAAGTTCAATCCAGTCCATGACAAAACTCATGAGGATTAAACAGCCAGTTTTAAAACCACACTTTCTGGCTGGCTTTACACATGCTACGCACTTACTCCCACAGTGGTCCATTTCTGTGTCCTCAGGGAGCACCTGAGAGGACAGCAGAGGCCTGGATGCCTGCTGGGCCTACATTGTGCTCAGCAAACCAGTGCCCTCTGGGAAGGCAGAAG
Organism: Campylorhamphus procurvoides; assembly: GCA_013396655.1. Lineage (NCBI taxonomy): Eukaryota > Metazoa > Chordata > Aves > Passeriformes > Dendrocolaptidae > Campylorhamphus > Campylorhamphus procurvoides. Next base: position 231,514 of record WBMV01000050.1, read on the forward strand.
GAGCTGTTGGCTCCAGGGAGGGCCCCACACAGCAGAGCTCTGCCCTCACACGTACTTCCTGCGATCCGTGAAGAAGTTGGGCTTGTCAGCCTGCACAATGACCATGTCGAATAAGTCCCGCCAGTTCTTGCCAACCATGTGCTTCATTCCTTTGTCCCTGAGGGCAAAGGAACAGAAAATTAACAGAGGCAGTACTCTTTTTCACCCAACTTCACATCTTTACAGCAGTCTGGCCTAAAGTTATTCTCATTTCAGTAACAGAAGAAAGCATAGAGATTTAAGAACCCCCTTAAGGCTGTCTCATTGCATGAAAAATTGGTGGTGTGCTTTGTTTCAAGCTGTCCCACCCTTTCTCCTGCACCATGGGAAGCCCAGGGAAGTCAGTGATGCAGCAAGAACAGCTAGAGTGTCAGCCCTGTGCTGTTGTGGTCAGCCACAGCCTTGTATTTTCTTCAAAAAGTGAGAGTCAGTGCTGTGGGGAGCACTGTGGGGTGCAACATTCACCACAACCAGTTCCCAGAGAGCTCCCCTGGCTATTGCCACAAACCCCTCCACTATACAACTTCCAGGGGCCCTGAGGAGGGGCTGCCCTGCACAGCCCTTGCTGAGCCCTGATGACCTGTCCATGTGTGATAATGGTACTTACACAAAGCTAAAGGGACTGTTTGTGATGAGAAAGAGTTTCTTCTTGTGGTTCACCAGGCGGTTCAGCACAGCATAGATTTCATCCCCATGCAGAATATACTGTTCTATATCGGAAGGAAACAGCATCAGTCAAAACATTTTGGCATTAGTCATGGCCATATTTCTATAAAACTGGACCAAACCCAGCCCCTGTGCCACTAAAGATGCCAAAGGTCTGAGCTGCATCCACCTCAGGCAGGCAGGCAGGCAGGCAGTGAACCACCATGGTGACAGAATGGCCTTCCTCATCCCCATCAATCTCATCTAAAGAGAAAGGCTGAGGAACTGAAAAGCCTGACAAAAAAGAGGGTTGATGCCTGACTGTCACAAGGGACAGGCATGGCCACCCCAGGCCATGTTGCTCCCAGAAGTTTCCTTTCCCCTGAATGACCAGGAAGCCTTCCCAGATGATGCCTTTGCATGTTCACATCATGCCAAGGACCATCATCCCTCACTTACAAGCTGAAGGAAAACAAACACAAGCAATGCAGTAGCTGCTTCCTCCATTAAAACAGATCCTCCACCTGCCCCAAAATGCCACTTAGTTTGAAAGCCACTCTACCCACAGCTGCCTCCAGGCATGGCACAATCAAGTCTTTCAGTAAGTTCTGTGTTCCCCTGACTCATTTGACTGTGCAAGGCCAACATAGTCATCTTACCCAGAACACCCATAGTATGAGATACATCCAAACAGATTTGGCACCAGAGCTCTATTTAACTCACCCAGATCCTTCTCAATCCATTTGTACATCACTCCTTTTACATGAACATCTCTAATTGCATCCTAAAGAAAAGGACAGGGGAAAAAAGTGTCAGTTTTACATACAGCATTGCTGTTTCCCAGCATGCAAACCTACTGTGACCTCTGAGGACCAACAGAGGAACGATACACAACAGAGGAATGAACAAGAGCTTCATCAGTGCTAAGCAGCAAAGCTTGCCAAGCAAAGCTCACCAACAGGCCAAAAGAAGAACACAGTGGTTGGCTCAGCTGATGCAGTACAAGGGGGAAAAACCTCAAACCTATCTATGAAGCACAAATTCCTTCCAGCTCCTGGAAATCAGCATATGCAAACACACTGGTACCAAGGCAATAAAGACCATGCAACTCCAAAACCATTTCCTGGCCCAAAACCATACTGGCTCAGAGTCTAGCTGGCTTTGCTTCCTCCCCGTGCCTGTGGAAGCTCTGCCAAATGTGACCCCAAGGAGTGTGGCTGAGGCAAACAGCAGCAGAGGAAAGCTTCTGTGATTCCAAAATACTCCCCAAGAGCCAAGGAGGGCCACAGGTCCCAGTCCCAGGTGGCCAGCGGGCCCAGGCAGAGCAGAAGGTCCCACTAGGAGGGTAGCACGAAACACAGCAGGGAGGGAGGCAAGTTAGAACAGATGTTGTGAAGGGTATCCAAATATCCTCTATTTTCCAAGTCAGAGGCCAAGATGCAACACATTTTTGGTCACACCCAACTGAGATTCTGCCCAAGTCTCCATCCAACGAGATATGCCAGACACACAAAACCATTTCCAGAGCAGCAACACAATTTGTAGTGTTGCACATGCAAATGCTCATTTTAACAGTACTGTTTTCATCTCTGACAATTTATGGAGGTAAATAAATGCTGCCTTTCCTCAGGACCCTTAAATCCCCATCACACTGTGTGTGCCCCTTCATGAGTTGCTCTTTCAGACTGCAGTCCTGACTCACCACTGACATTGCTACACACCTGCCCACACCACCACAGTCACCTGGTAGTGCTGGTGAAACCTGCTGGTGACCCCAAAAAAATCATGTCCTGCAAAGCTGTGAGAGAACCAGAGTTTACAACTCAGATGGGGATGATGAAGGAGGAGGCACTACCACTTCAAAGTGGAGTTTTAGGAGTCTCTTTCCACCATGGGGATTTAAATGGCAAAAAGGCAGAGGTCACATCTCATTGACTTATTGGAAACAATCTGAACAAAGAGCAAGAGCTCTAACAAGGAAAGAACTTTCTCTTAAGCAGCACTGGCACTAAGGCAAGCATTGCTTTGGATTTCTGTCAAAACTACCCTCGCAGAGGAGAAAGAAATTCAGAAATTCAGGTCTACTCTTTCCTTAAACCCTTACCACTCAAAAAGTAAAAGAAGGCAAAAAAAAAGGATATCTATAAGGTTCCTACAGGTGAAATCTCGGTAACCTCATGAGGTATCAAACAGGGCTCAAAGTAACTCCTCCAAACTGTATGTTCGTTCTTTAAAATCTGAAGTGACCAAACTGGTGTGACAGGACTGCTTGGATTGCACATCAGCTGCAGCCTTTACCACCACCTCAGGGTCTGCCCCTTTGACTCAGCACAGGTCTGTAGCACTTCACCTGCCCCAGACACACAGCCCTGCACCAGCAGTACCACTGAGAGTTACAGAGAGGTGTCAGGTTTAGACACACCTTAACCCCCTGTGAGCCAGTGCTGCACTGACAGCTGGGGCTGGGCAAGCCCCTGGGACACCTGCCTGTAGGCACAGAGGGATCTCTGTGCTCAGGGCCACAAACCACTTCTTTGCACTTGCACGTGGTTACTGCGAAGGAATAAGTTTTGCAAAAACATTTGTTTATTCTCATTGTACAAAAAAAGCAAGAACTAATTCTGGTGAGAACACAAGGCAGTCCCTTATTTTACTGTACAGATTTCAGGCCTTGGCACAGATTTGCTGTCACAGCTCTCTTCTCTGCCTGCCTCAGTCACTCCTCGGGGAAAGGAGTCATCCCTCAGCAAACGATGCGAAGACAAAACCAGGAGCAGCACCCAGAAGTCTGAGGGTTTGACCACACAATTTGCCCTGTACTGAGCATGTAGCTGTGGCAGTCCCCCCCCCCCCCTTTCTCTAGATTTCCATCAGAAACACATCCCTTCTGATGTCAAAAGAAGATTCAGAAGACACTTTTCACAAAAGTCTCAGGACTCAGCTGTATCCCCCCTTCCCATTCTCCCCACCTCAAGAACAAAAACAACTCCCAACATCCTAACCCACGTTAAGGCCTCGTGGCAAAGGGGCCAGAACACTCCTATCAGGCACCACCAGAAGGTCAGAACACAGGCTGCAATCCTTGGCTGCAGCCCAGCTGACAGGGGGATCCTTATCACAAAGACACCAGCACAGACATAGAGCTGCATTTCCCTCACAGAACTGAACAGCCAGTGGAAGAGACTAAGCTTCCCAGAAGGCACAAATCAAAAACCCTTCTCGGTGGAAAAAGGAATGCAATAAGGCTTGGAAGATGTGTTGTCTGTCAGCCTAACTAACCCAGAGCAGCAATCTCAAGCACTTACACCTTGTCTACAGCATTAAGTAAGTCAGACAAGCCCCCTAAAAATGCTGATAATCACATGCCCTTTCAAGTGCCGCTTAGCACCTCGGAGTAAATGACTCATGAAAGCAACAGCAACCCACGGGAAAACATCCCCAGAGGATCTGACTACTCTGCAGCTGCAAAGAGAAGAGGTGGATTCCCAGAGCAGCAAGGACAGTTGTTTCACAACAATCACTGGATAAGTAAGCTGTTTGGTACACGATCAGACTAAACTTCTTTGAAAAATGGGATACTAAGAGAAAAACATAGCTTAAAAGTCTGCAGAACCAGAAAACATTTACACAAACTTTGTGACCTATTTCCCATGGAAGGAACTTCAACCTAACCAGCCTCGGCAATCCTGCACAAGATAATGTACAGCAACACCAGCTCTGTAGTACAGACAGAAACCAAGCATGTCCTGAAAACACAGCTTTGAGTATTCCCTGGTAATGCTTTGATCTAAAGTGCTGTCATATCAGGCTGCTCACTACCAGCCCTTTGGGTTTGGGTGCTGCAGAGCTCACAGCTCTGGTATGGTATGAGCTGTGGAGCACTTGATATTTTACTTACAGATATGTCCTTGTAGAGATGCACCTGGTCAAACTCAATGCCATGAGTTATGAAGTAATCAATGACAGAAGAGAGCAGCGTCATCTCAGGAAGAGAAAAAATGTCCATAAACTGCTTAAGTGATGGACCCTGGAAAGCAAAAAATGAAAGAGATATGTTAAACTAAAATACTAAAAAAAAAATAGCAAAGCCAACAAACACACTTCTATCACCCAGTACCATCTGCAAGACACTGCAGGTTAACAAAAAGAAAAACACCAGTGTGGAAAGTCCCAGCCACTCAGCAAGCAGCCCTCCCTTCTCAGCTCAAAGACTAAGCTAGTGCATTAACACTTGACAAGAGAGAGACTCTCCTTCACATAAATCATTAAACAAACCTGGCATCATTAACACCATGGGGTGTAGGTGGAGGAAGGGGGAGTCAGTCCTAGACACTTATTTGAACCCCATGTCCCTCTGCTTCCCACCTGGCCTCTTGGCAACAAAACAGGTGCCAACAGACAACACTGGTACAGGGGCAGCCATGAGCCTTGCTGAAGATGCCCTGTTACTCATCTAAGCCAGGTTTTGATACTGGACATAGGGCACCAAAGCTGCTGGAACCATATCCCAGTGAGGTTTCACAAGGCAACGTAAGAATCGCTCTAACAAGTCATTTGTCAATGTCTATCTGCCCTTGAGTCACTACAGAAAACTCAGACTAGGCACAGAGAGGGAAAAGAACTTCAGCCCACCCAGCAGTCAATTAATTTGCTATTATTATTGTCTATTAATGACAAACCTATCAGCAGGCCAAAGCCACCTTTGAAGGCAATAAAATAAACCTTGTTTATTATGTATGTACCATCCACACAGAGGATAATGGTGAGTCTCACTGGCAAGATGTAGCTGGGATCAGTTTTCTCACCTTTCAGCAAAAGAGTTCCAGATGAGACAGGGGGACAGTTACCAAGGTCTCGAACATGGAAAGCAACCTGGGAAGTGCACACACCTCTCAGTGAACCTGGTCACCAAGCAAATCACATCATGTCTGTGCATGTGAGCTTTGAGCAAGGACTGACAGCCGGGAAGTTCAGCTCTCCATGATAATCCTGGTCCACACCAGAAGGCATTTATTGTATTTATGTGAGAGACACGAAAGCAGCATCCAACAGACCACAGAGGCTACAGATGGTAGAGACTGACAGGACACAGGCTGCCTTAATGACAAACCTGTGGCTCTGTTGTGCCTGGATGTGACAACAGAACACCTCCCATCTCGCCTGGCTGAATGAGGGTGGCACGAGACCAGCACTCCCTGCAGCACTATCTAAAGGCAGTATTGGGGCAACACAAATTGGGGTCAGGAAAGACAATGTAAAAAGGGCAAAGGAACAAACAGCATTTTGCCTGAGACGTATTACCAAAAAAATTGCTGCAATCAAAAGCTATGTCAGTGTGCTGAGAGTTACACAGTTTCCATTCATCCAGCACAGGACAACTTGACCTACAGCAGGAGAGAACACAAAGGGCCACACAGAGCAGTGCTGCTTAGGGATACTCACTGAATCCTTTCAACACTTCTGTCCATTTTGATGTTTGGTTGCTAAGGGAACATTTCTCCCTCTAGCAAAACCAACATTTCCTGAAAACAGCCTTCCTGTTCAGGGATGCGGGGAAAGAAGCAAGAGGGACAAAGACAGGTAGTTCCTACTGAAATAACTAGGTATGGGATTTAGCAGAGCAATGACCTGTCCTACCTTTCAATCCCTTAAGCACAGAGGATGCAGTTAAATGCTCATTGTTACACCACAGATTTACCTTACCAACTTCAATTTAATTTTTGTGCCTTGTGTCATTTTCCTACAAAGCAAGTCCAGCCTTCCCCTGTTCCCTTTAGTGGCCTTGATTTCCTTAGGCAGCCATAGTGACACAAGCCAGGATGAAAACTGGACTATATTTTTAGAATGCTACCTATGCTTTTTCCACAACACCCATGAGTTCTCCACCTTCATCACAGGCCATCACGAGTTCTGCCAGTGAAAGCTACAGCAGCTGCAGTGTCTAACCCTGGGCAAGACCTGTGCCCACCTACTGCAGGTGCTGGGCTGCCAGAAGCTGTCCACTCCTACTAACAGAGGACCAAGAAAACACTTAAGGGAGAGTATTCACACACTTCAGCTTGTCTTATGCCTTGTTGCCTGGAACCAGTGACCTGGCAGACCTTCCTGTTACCCAAACATCAGCATGACAGACTGCACAGGACAAGATCCAGGATACCTACCAAAGGCTCACTCTACACCAGCAGTCATCCTAACCCAGATGCTTTCCCAATAATGTGTTAGGGGGGCACAGGTTGAGCAGACATTGCTGGATGCAAATGTCATTAGTTGTAAATACTTTTGTTTTCTTTGGGATCCACCTATTAGTTCATGGAGTTCATTACATTATCAGGAGAGGAGATTGACCTCTTCACAAAGAAAAAGTTGCTACCCCTACTTCTGTGGCCCAATGTTATACTGAATTTTTCAATACCAGCTACAGAACAGAAGAAAGCACCTGATACAAACAAAGCAGCACTGAAAAGCACCTTGGCACGAGCACCTGGTCCTACAGAAGGCCACAACTCAAGCAGATTTTGTGTTTACTATTATTTAAAAAGAAAGATGAAATCATCTCAGGTTTGCCAGGAGGAAGGAGAGTTGCACAGCCGAGGTTAACAGAGTGCAGTTTGCAGAAACATTCTATTTCAAAGCTGGAAACATCATTGAGCTATAAACAGAGTATATACTTACGCAGAAAGCAACCACTGAGATTAATTATTCCCCAGAGAGATAGAGAAATCAAGAAGTGGCCTTGCTGGAGACTTCACACAGCAGACCCATAGGAGTATTACCGGAGGAAGTGTGCCCTTCTCTTTCCAGCTTCCCTTAAGGCAACAAAGGGCAAGAGACAAAGCAATTCTGAGGGAAAGGGATGTGAAGGCCCCACTTGCCCATTGCACCACACTAGACACTCGAGGAAGAAAATCTCTCTTAACTTCCCCTAGTTCAGGTAATCAAAGGATTTCTGCAGCTCCTGCAAACAGTGCCAGTACCTTACTATCCTCAACACCCAGGGAGGCCAACCCCATGAATAACATCCAGAAGGGGTGTGGAGGGGGGTCCTTTTCATGAAAGAAAACACCCTACCCAAAGCCAAGGAGAGAAAGGCACTGCAAGCACCCTGCTGCTACACACACAGACCCCCTCCCGCCCAGCTGAACTCTCTGCACACACCAGCACTGCAGGCTGCCCCATAGCTTGGGAGCTAGATTTGACCAAGGAAGAAGCAGAGAACATCTCTCTATCAGTCTTCAAAGCCGTTCAGCTGTAGGCCAATAGCCCTGGTGTTTAGGAAAGCTTTGCAGATGTCTTTCAGATGCTAAACTGCTAAATAACCTCTGGGGCATATTCCCACTAGAACAAAAACACAAACTGCAGCTCACTAGGGATCGAGCCTTTCCGAGGGAGCCTGGAGTCATTTACATGTGCATGCAATTCACTCTGTTTTTCAAGCTGTTAAAGAGCTGCTGCTGCACTACAGCAGCCAAGGTCTTACAATACCTTGCCATAGAAGTCACTCATCTGGTACAGAGGGATGTGCTGAGTTCCACCGTAGAGCTCGATTACCTCTTCATCAGGCACCGGTTTGAGCCCTCTAGACACAAACAACAGTTTGTCAGTAATGCCCAGTCTGTACAGTGCTACAGACTGCACAGAAAAAGGGGAAAACGGGCTCTTTTCTAAAACTCACAAATTCCCCTTGCACTAAAGAGACAGCCAGAGAGCCTGACAGCTCTTGAAGTTCACAAAAAATCTTCCCCAAGACATTCTTCAGACATCTTATTTGCTCCTACAGGTTAATTGAGGGGCTTTATCCACATTCCAGCAGAGAATCCAGCCAGAGAGTTTTCTCTGCTGTCGGGACTGCCCCACTAACTCAGCCCCCCGGCCTGACTGGCAGCACCTGGTAACTACCATGAGGTTTACCAGCCTCAAATGCAAAGGTTCAGGAAAAGTGCTTTCTGAGAGGGGGTTTCCTTCTTTCTCAGTTTCCCTAAGCAAAACAAGTTCTTCACTAAGACCATTCAACAGAAATGGCTGTTTTCCCCAAAAACACCAAAATCAGGGGTATGGCTTAGCTGTGCAGTTCATAAATATCAGGTTATCTGACTGCTGCAGGTTTTGCCTCTTGCACAATTTTTGATGGGTGTTTGCTCAAGCAGTCAGCAACTTTCCCCTTCTCCTTTCCTACGCAGTTATAGCACAGCCCCTGAGAAGATAAACGTTGCCTCAGTTGTGCTCAAAAGCAAAGGACAATTTAAGAAAAGGACACTCCAAGAAGGATAGTTACAAAAGGACCATGGCAGAGGGGAAGCTTAAATGTGTTTTCCTAAAAATCTCTTTATGACACTGAAGTAAACTGTGGGGCAGTACAAACCCTGTTCTCCCCCACCCCCCAAGCTGGCACTCAAAAAACCCAATTCTCTCTGATTATGAAACTCCCTTCTTAATATTCTCCGAGTGTTTACTGTAACTGAAGCTTAACAGCAGAAATCAAGAAAAACCCACAATGGCTTCCATGCTCAGGAAATACAACATAGGATTTACAGGAGCTTTGCTGCTGGTATCTATAAATGACTTGTTACACACGAACCCCCTCCTCTCTGGGGCAAGGTGATTTCCCAGGTTCCTAACTCTGGAGAAAAGTGTCCTCTGCACTGTTCTGGCCACTTATTCCAAAGCACACACAGCTCTCCTTGGAGAACAACAAAGGAGAAGCAAAAATAGGGCAGCCAGGCCTTAAAGTGAGCCCAGAATCTGAAGGATTATTACTGTACTGCCAAGTCTGCATTGCTATAAGATTTAATTTGCACATGCAGAGCACTCTCCAAGGCAGAGCAGAGCACTGCTGGGATGCACTCCTGCCTGGAGAAGACAGGCCCGTGTGTGAAGCACATCCCGAGGAGTCCTTTGCCAGTGGCACTGTTTGCTGACAGTGTTAACCCAGCCATGCTGCAGCTCAGACACCATGCAGTGTATGTGACCAGATGTGTCATTAACCATTAAAAAAGGCTCCAGATCTTCCCACCCACACTTGGCTTGAAATGCTTGAGGAAAAAAAATAACTCCCTGCAATTATATGCCAGGTAAGCATTTGAAGCAAGTGCAAACAAGATAAGCCAGATGAGACTGTGCTCTGCTCAGGAAAAAAACCCAAACCAAAACCAGTATGTGCCATGAACATACACTCAGATGTAGTAATCCAACTTTGCATAGATGGGTATTTAGAAAATGATTTTCAGAACTGACATACCTATATGCTGTCCCCAGCTGGACATAATGGAAAGCATCAATCTTCATGAGAAGACTCTGTGATAAGGGACAGATATTTAGGGTTACAATTTACACTGAAACCTTATTAAAGTTCCACACAAACAACATTTACAAAATAAAGTTCAGTATGAACATCCCACATCCATGAGCTTTGTGCAGCACTTACTCTCCAGCTTCTTTTACACACTCTTACTGTGACTTTCTATTGGCCTCCCTGGCAAAAGACCATCTTTCTATGAGCCAAAGTCTCTTACACTCCAGTTTGTGGGCATGGACTCAGCTGAAAAACAGGGGTAACACTGTTCCTGTGACTCAGGACAGCTTCTTCTTATCTCCCTTCCAGGAGCATACACATTCCAAAGGAACTTTGTGTGTGCACAAGAGATCTCTTTCTCACCACATTTATCTTAAGCAGAACTAAAGTGGGCAAGGTTTGGTTTAGAGCACAGCTGTGCACAGTCATTTTCTTAACACAAGAGCTCTTCCCTTCACTTCGCCCCCCTCCCCAACCGACACTGAAGCAAAGAGGTTCAGGAGCACACCAGACTGGTAACATCAGAGCTTTCTTTGCATTTTTTGTATCAGACTCCCTACTCATGAGTCATCCCTTCTCCTCCATTCATCATTCTGAAGCTGTAACACAAGTCCTCGGGCATGGAAAGCAGCCTGACACTAAATCCACATCACTGCAACTTGCATAAGAACACAGCATCAAATTTCTTTCATCAGGAGACCATATCAGTGCAGCTTGTGACATCGTGGGCAGACCTCCCAGTAATTTGGGGAGTACAGGCACATATGCTGAAGTTTTCCTTAGGTAGGCACTACTCAGATTTCTGTATATTTTGCAAACTCTGATCCTGAGAACAGAGTGCTCACCTTCTACTCACTGAAAGGGTGCCTTGCCAGGCCACTCGCCTGTTTCTCTGATACACCAGTCAGAGATTTAAAAAGAGAAAGAACCTCCTGTTTTTCACATCTATTTTTTACTTTGTAAAGCCAGAGGCATAAGGAAAAGCCACTACAATGAAGCGGCTCTGTCTGCTCTGCTCCTACCTGAGTGCCTGGCTGCAGAGCCAGCATGACACCACTGGGCATGGGGCTTGCAGGGAACCAGTCCAGAGCACTGCAAAGGGTTAAAGCTAATGCCTGCACTTGGCTGGCCTGTGCCCCTAAGAGGCATGCATCTCAAGTAGCCTGCATCTTTTTCCAGGCAGTCCTACTATTGGGGGTGGGGAAGGCTTCCTAAAGCATTCTTCTGACAAGTCATTTCTATTATTAGAGTAAGACATTATGGCTTTGCCCTGGCAAGTACTTGTCGATTTGAGATTCAGTGTTGTTGTTTAAATTTCCTGAAAGACAGAAACGATCACACAAACAAGCTCAGTTTTCTATTAATTAGTCTGTAGAATTAACTGACTTTTATATTGGCAAGGCTGTTTACCAGAGGCCAGGCAAGCACAAAAGACCTTTCCCTAGGGAAGAACCCATGCAAGGAAAAGCACAGCCACCCGGACTCACTGGTAATTTGGTGATAGATGTTATTGCAATGACAAGAAAGCATTTCCACTAAAACAACAAAGAAAGACAGGGCCCAGGAGAATGAACTTTGTACAGCTTACCTTTTGTACATCATAGTGAAGCCCACGTATGGCAAACCCGGGAATGTAGTCATACTTTGCAAGCCCTTCTGGATACTGGGAAGACAATCAGCAACATCGTTAGAGCATGAGCACTGGCTAATCAACAAAATCATTTCACCTGTTGAGCTGGCTTAGTACTATTAAATCCTCTCACCCCAGGCATAAACTGATTAAGGAACAGGTGGGCTTCATTTTGCCCATTCAACAAAGTAAGTGGGTAAGTGGAGAAAGACAAAGGATCAGGATCCCCCAAACTAATTTCTCTCATGTGAGGGACACTAATGAAAAATTCAGATTCAGTCAGGCAGCGAGGACACCTCTAGTAAACTTTACTCAATGCTTATATTTGGCATAAATTGGCACTGCAGAGCCCCTCTAAACAAAAAAACCTTATGGGAAAAAAGTGCACAAAGCAGTTATGGGGTGTCTTTTCTGGGACATTCTATAATGTGACATCCACACCAACTTTCACATGTCAAATCCTGCACAGCTTCAGTGTTGGCCAACGGTTCATGTTTATCCACCATGTGTACCTCAAACCAGCAATTCTGTAGGCATTATTTCCATAGCTGACCAGACCTTTTCTAGACTAAGGCTCCCACTCCACATTTCTAAAACCTCAGGAATGTACAGCATGGTAAATTGTCTCAAAGGAAATGAATTCCATAGACAGAGAAAATTTTCTGCAATCTAAGACTGAAACATGAAATTTATTTCAATAAAACAAGTACATCTGGGGCATAGCAAAGACAGCAGCAAGCTTAATTTAGCAGAAATTCTTTCTTTACCTTGAATTGTTCTATTAGGATGTCTCTGGCAGTGTTGAAAATCATGGAGTGTAGTAAATTAGAATACTGTGCTAATGTGTAGTCGTAGTCAAAGCCATATATCTCCACATCTCCCAGGCTGATCTCATTGTTAGCATAGATCGCAGCGGGGTTGAGAAGGTTGCAGACTCCTGGTGGAAGGAGATCTAAGAGAAGGGAAAGAGGAGAGCTTAGAGAAACTGAGGATCACTGAAATGTAGACCTTTAGTTTCTGTGTGGAAATACCACACAGCATCAGCAGAGGAACACAGAGTAGCTGCCAAGGGCTGCTGCTGTTAACTCAAATAATCCTCAAATAAAAACCCCACACTGTGAAACCTCTGGCTGCATCTGGGCTGCATACCCACTTGCACAGTAAGACTGACCTTTTGTGTCAGGAAGCTGCAAAACAATGTCCCCTGGTCTCTGGCCTGCATGAAGCAAGCAAAGCAGAGCAAAGAGGTTTTGAAGTGTGCTGAGAGCAGCTGCAGTTCCACAATGGGGAAGGTGGCTGTGACACATCACCAGGAAAACAGGAGCCCCTCAGAACTCAAGCAAGCAAACTTTGCTCTTTGAGAAATCTAGATTACTCCCAATTGGAAATTCTGAGGTTTGCCTTTTGGCATTTTTTGTTTCTCTCATAAGCAGCCAAGCTTCACAGAGAAATCCTACAAGTACCATTAGGACTTTTTAATTTTTTTATAGATTAACAGGATAAACCAAGGTTTTGTACAAACACCAATATATAAAAAAAAAACCACATTCAGCTACTCTGTTGAAGCACTAATACTGATAGCAACAAGTTATCTGCTTTCCCCTGATAAACAGCTGTGGAAACAGCTCAGCCCTCGCCTGTGGTTTGTCAAAACAGGGTTACTGTTCAAGATGCTTGGGAATAACACTTTGAACCGCAGACCACTGGTAAAATGGGGTTAAGTAGCTGAACTACCTGTATATTCCTTTCCAGAGCTAGTCCAGAGAGGAGAGCTCTCATTACAATGGCAGAGGCAGGACCAGACCCTCCCCAGGCTTCCCACTCCACAAGAGCTGTCCATTGCAAGATGGGAGAGAGCAATAAAAATAGTTCCCTGTGGCAGTTGCCTAGGCACAGCCACACTGGGGGACAGAGGGGAAGGAGACATTTCCTCCCTTCTCAAAGATGGGTAATTTTCTCTTTGAATGATAGGAAAAGTGCAGACATTTTCCAGATCATACACAGCATCAGTAGGTTAGGGTGTTTTTCCCCCTTTCCTACCTTAACTTTTGGCTTTTAGCAAGAATCCCTGTGCCGGTTCTTTAGTGCTCCCTTGCTATAAAACCAAGTTTCATCTGAATGTAGGACAAAAAATACATTATTAGAAAGTGATCAAAACCATTTCCAATAAAGACTTTGCCTGGAATTATAGCAGAAATCCAAAGTACTCTTGTGAGCACTAATTCAGAGAGGTTGCCAAAGAAACAGGTTTCAAATATATCATAATGTTTATTTTTCAGGGGAAAACAAATGGGTATGTTACAAAACACAATCATCCCTCTCTCCTAACTCACTTCATTTGGCCTTCAAATGCAATTTACCAGATCAACTGGAGAGGAATCACTAGAAAATAAAGCAGTGTATTAAGGCAGGAGGACTGACTTACTGGCTACATGGGAACAAAAGCTCTCTTTGAGTGGCTCCAATGGTGGCAAAGTTCCTGGAAGGGGATGAAGAGTGGACACAATCTGAGTACTTCCCACTGGGATTTTAAAGCATGGGAAATGTAAATAGGATTCAAATGATCACAACTTTCATCATAAATGCTCTTTGCACCATAAACAGAGCTCCACTTCCTGTCCTTATCTCCAGATAATTTGTGGGAAGACCTTTTCATTAAGCATATGCTGGGATTTGCAGGGTGTTATTTTTCTTCCTCACAAGGAAAATGGTTACATGACCCTAACCACATCTCAGGGCAAATGTGCAGGGCTTTTCTCTTCTAATGAAAACACTTTGTGTGACAAATGCACTCACTTGCTGCTACAGCATCCCTACACAGAGGTCAAGCTCTTCCAACATTCCCTTTTTGCTAACAGATTTGGGACAACACATTTTGATAGTCTGAGAGCAACACAAAATACCATTGCCTGGACCCCACCTCTTCTTTCATAGAGGACTTAAGAACCTTTTGGATTCAGTCACATATGCCAGCCACAACTTTTATAAAAGACCACCAGGAAGAGCTAAGGAATTTTGTATGATTTTGTAGCAAGGAGAGGGTAGTGTGAGCTTCACCAAGTGAGTCCTATCTGCAATCAGAAGCATAAGCAATAACTGTGCCAACAGCACGATTTCTGAAGTATGCTTAGACCCTCTGGATGAAGTCATGCTCCTTCCTGCCAGCCTCAAACATAGAGCTCATCTGCTGTTCTCTGACAGCCTCTTGCCCCAGTCATTTTACCCCAATCAGACATTTCATCACTGATTCAGCATGTTCTCTCTTACCTCACAAGGGCTGGAAATGGATGAATACACTAGGCAAAATGCTTTATCCCCATTGCCTCAGCACAACATGTCCCCTACACACACTTCCTGGAGCACCCCACATCTCTGTGCTGTATTTCCTATTACACATCACTGTCACCAAACCAACTCACAACTTGCTCTGTCCACACCATCATCCTACATGTTAAATTTACAGTAATTTCAAAGTCACTGATCTCCTAGAAAGAAGGAAAGCTCTGAGTTTCAGTCTAGAGATTCACTCTGCATATTTGGCCCAGTGTAAATGTCCATTTGCAGAATCCTCCCCACCACAGCTGCAAGTGTTCATCTCCTCTTTAAGCTCACCCAGGTTCCAGCTATCACAGGCAAGACAGGAGCTGGAAGCACATGCAAAAATCAGTTTCAGTACAAAAGCCCAAACTTGCCTGGGACTTACCAAGCCAGGTTTCAAGAATTTGGTTTAATTGTGGGTTTGGTTTGCTTTTTTGTGGCATCTTGCTTGTTTGTTGGTTTTTTTGTTTTTTTTTTTTTTACTCTTAAAGATAGCCACCTGGGTGGTTACCAATCCCAAGTGCTCAATCAAGTCCTTCCCTGCAGACTTGGGCGCTGCTGCTCTGCTGACATTCTGCATGTAATCTGCCAGGGATCTTTGTCTCAGATTTCCTGGCAATTGTCAAATCAAAACAGACACCCTCCAGAAGCTCATGAAGATGCCATTTTTCAAGAATGATAGCTTCTGCTCTTCCTCTGACAAGACACCATAAGAGATTGTTGGACAGATATGAAAATTTACAGCAAGAAAAAAAACCCCATAGAACCAAAGCTGGTTTTCATTTTTGTTATTAGAAAAGAATAATAATCCAAACTGTTCTTTCCACCTGGGTCCCAACTGGAAAGGCAGACAATATCACAGTTAGTCACTGTCTACTCAGCACTTCACTCAGGAAGTATGACCTAAGGGAGAACCAGCGGGGTGGGGGGGAAAAGCAGCTCCTGGAATAGATGCAGCCCCAGGAATCTGCACACTTGCACAATTTGATCCAGTTTGCAGCTCTGACTGTTTTAAGGGAAGTGTCAGCATGTCCATGGCACATGATGAAACTCAGCTGCAAAGGCAGGCCACAAGAAAGCGTGCTTGATCTCATGCATCTTTTACACCTGGGTGTAAATGCAAGGTAAACACCCAACATCGCCTTCATTTTACCACTATGAGAACCTGAACAGCTGCTTAAATCAAAATACCTTCCTGGGAGCACAAGTGTCTCTTCCCAGGCAATAACCCACATTGTTAGAAAGCATTAACATTCGATCCCCAACATGAGAGCAGAGACGGAAACAAAAGCAGGTAATTAACTGTGAGCAACGACTAGAGACACCATATGGCCCCTTCTGTTGTGAAAAACGCTCTGGGCAGGAGGTGCCAAGCACGTCTCCTGCTTTCCTGAGCTCCCAGGGCACCAACAGCATCACCAACAGCAGCAAATGCTCCTTTTCTCTCAGCCTCAGACCCGGCACGTAAAGAAGAATAGTACATAAACAAGGCAACTCACACCCTTTGTGCTCCCAGAGGTCCAAAAGAGACGTGCACTAATTTCTTCATAAGACAAGCAAGAAAAAGAAGGATGCTGAAGAGCAGATGGCCACCATTCTTCATACTCTTCATGAATTAAAAAGTTTCCCTTGCTCACACTGACTTGCTTTCTAAAGACAAACTGCCAGTTTTCCTCCCGTCCAAGCACCTCTTTATCCCTTTGAAGTGTTGTTTTGTGCCATTTCCTGCAAAGCGCTCCAACCAACCAAAGCAGATACTTCTACCAATAGGATAGGAAGAGGAAGATATTACTTAAAGAACATTAAATGACAGAAGAAGGATGTTAAAAGAGGGCTGAAAACCACTTTAGAGCGCAGCCTTGAATTTACACCATTATGCCTAAATGTGTTGGGATTTTTTGCCAACGAAATCTACACAAACTAAAAGCAATATTAAAAAATATCATTTCATTACATAATTGCATTTAAAAAATACACAAAGGCATTAGACAAATGCTATAAGAGTTCTTTGCAAGAAAAAATGATTACATTTAAGAAAGCAGAATGGGGAAGTTAACATAACTGGTCACTCATACAGTTCTGGTTGTTAACCATGCTCAAGTTTGTCATGCAGAGGCAACAAGTTTGCAGTTATTGTAAAGATTCTTTAGGAAAGCTGAGTAACTATAGCCATATTTACAGATTTGAAAGACCTACAAGAAAACAAACACACTTGCTTACAGCCAAATCCTCACTGGCTTGGCAGTCCCACTGAGTTACAGGACTGGATGTTTCCCAGAGTATAAAACTTCAAAGCTCACAGAGAGCTTATCGGCCTTTTTTGACACTAATCAGATCACAAAACAGCAAGTCTTGCTCAATAGCAACCCTCCTGATAAATGCGATTGTACTTTTACCAAAGAAAAAAACAAAAAAAAAGTACATGAAATGGAAATAATAGCCTCACATTTTTCCAGATAGTGAAATGTGGTCTTAACTGTCAGTGTAACAAAAGGCAGGGGGGCTAATGAAGAGAACAGCTTCTCCTGAGCCGATGCCAAAGGCAGATTTTACCTCAGCAGCACCTTTTGTGTAGCAATGTTGTGCTGTCGTATGTATCACCCCCCTCGAGCCTGGCAGAGCACAGACATGTCTATACAAAGCTCAGAGCTTTTGGTGCCTGTGCTCTGGTCACCAAACCTGCACCCCCATTGAGCTTTACTGCACAGAAGGTCATCCTGCACACCCTGTCCTGTCCAACTCTGTCAGTGCTTATCATTGGAATCCCCTCTGTGCAAAAATACAACAATGCTCTATAGAGCCGGTCCTAAGCAAGGCCTGGTTTGAAAACACATAATAAATTCTCCTGACAGAGACCTCTCTCCAAACCAATAGCAAACACTGACAGTACAGGACAAAGGACTTCACAAAGTGCAGAGGGAAGAAGGTGGCACCACCAGAGTCTGCCCAGACTCAATGCTGATGAGTACTGACAAGTGGTGGTGTTTTCAAATCCATATCCCAAGCATTCACTTTTATATCAGAGGTAGAAATCAAGCCCAAAGGAACAGACTGATGCTGCATTTTGCAGAACTCTTTAATCATCCATGCAACAATTAAAACCAACTTGGGCCAACTCTCTCTCTTCCTGACAAGACTTGACTAACAGTACAGTCTTGAAATTTTGGTTTGGGGAGCTATTTTTTAAACAAACTAGGGTCTTTGTATTCAACACGTCTCATGGCGTGCAGGTTTGTAAAGTGCCTTGTCTGCAACACCTGGGCTACTTCACCTGACTTCATTTTGCATTTACTCCTGCAGATTAGTTCTCTGCCTCAAGTAATAACTGTATCTCTTGCATCCAAACAGAGTTACGTGAACACAAACTTCACAGCCTGTCACGTTGTAAACTGAGCATTTTGCCAAAAGACCATGACACAGCCTATTAAAACATATGCATTTATGTTTCAACCCTATTACGGAAAAGCAAAAATGCCTTTGAGGATATTAAGGTCCAAACAGCACTACAAGCACTATGAGTTGGAATTTCTTTCAGCAGTGGGGCTACACCCACAGCTCAATCTTGGAGCAGGGTACTAACAAAACTAGCGTCCTTGTCAGCACCCCATACAATTCCTTCACATCTGTGCATCATTAAGGATTTGAGATCTTTTGTCAAGTCTCGTGTACTGAAAGGTGGGGGAGGAAGGAACGGCAGACCTTGCCAGCCTCGGAACAGGGAGACAGTTCTTGCAGATGCCTAGGGCTGGCTGCCGTCCTTATCCAAGCCCTTAGACAAACAAAGCTAACGGAGGGCTATTAAACAGCAGGCACAAACTCCTAGCACTCTACAGCACTTACCTTCAGAATTCCAAGAATCACGAAACCAACAGGAAAAGGTTCCCTGCCCTTATGCCAAAAAAGCTATTTTTAAGGGAGTTTAAAACAGCAGAGGTCTGCTGCTGCTAAAAGCAGTGCAATCCTGTTTTACACACATACAGATTTGGCAAGTGGCCTGAGTTTCTCCTCACTTGGTGAGAATTCAAAGTACCCGACAGAGCCAGGTAACCACTTGGCCAGAGGAGCAGAAACATGTATGCACTCATGAGTAAAAGGTATCACATCTGGAACACAGACTCAGGACCAGGAGACACCTTAGGAGCTGTAGCATCAGTCCTCTCCACATTTATCCTTGTGCCAGTGGCGAGTTGGTATCCTCACGCCTTCAGTCTGCATTCCTATTTGTCCTAGTCCAATCGCGAACTCGTATGCCACGAAACGGCAAACTGGAGAAAGAGGCGACAAGCCTTTCATTCAGAGAATTTGCCATGGCAATACCCACGTTAAGGGGGCCAGCTGTGAACAACCCCATACTCTGCACGTCCTCACGGGCTGAGACCAGGCGGGGGATGTGCACAGAGGGAAGCCCGGGATGGCGAGAGGAAAATCAAGACCAGATTTCGGCTGAATAAAATCACCGCTGAGGTGAAGGCTCCCAAGCCCGCAGAGCCCCGGGCACATCCCCAGCCCCCCAGCGCGGGGGACGGCACCGAGACTGCAGGGAGACGGAACGAAGAGAAGGGAAAAGGCCGGTCCCGGTGGGACGTGGCAGCCCCCTTACCGTACACCAGCTTTTTCATCTCGTGGTACCTGGCCCACAGGTAGGTCTTGGTGTCGGCGCCCTCGGCCGGGACGGGCTGCCCGCCGGTCCTGCCGGGGCTCGCCGGCTGCTG
>WBMV01000050.1:251324-268585 GCA_013396655.1 Campylorhamphus procurvoides
GGCGGGAGCTGGGCGGGTCAGAGCCCGGTGTGGGCGGCGCGGCCGGGGCTCCCTCACGGCGGTCCCTCACGGCGGTCCCTCAGGCGAAGCCCCGCCCCCGGGCCCGCCCCCGACCAATCAGGTCAGGCGCCGCGAGCTCTGTGTGGGGGTGTCACGTGGTGTGCCGCCTTGCCCTTCCGCGCGCGCTGGAGGTGAGGGGCGCGCGCGGTCTGGGATGGGCGCTGATTGGCCGTGCTGGTGCTTGGGGGCGGTGCTGATTGGTTGGCGACGCTGATTGGCCGCGCCTTCCCGCCTCGGGGTGGGGGGCGCGGTCCGTGAGGGGCCGTCATGTCCGCCATGTCCGAGCGGGACCCGGCTGAGGCCGCGCTGTGACCGCCGCACGGCCCGCCCCGCCTCTCACACGCCTCCCTCTCCCGTTTCGCTTTGTTCTCTTCACCACCCGCGAAGGGCGAAGGCGCCGGTGCCGCCCGGCCATGCTAGTCAGCAGGAGGCTGAAGCGCCTCTTGCAGATGGTGCCCGGGAAGCGGCGCTTCGGCGTTTACAGGTTCCTGCCTTTCTTCTTCGTGCTCGGCGGGGCCATGGAGTGGTTCATGATCAACGTGCGCATCGGCAAGGAGACCTTCTGTGAGTGCGGGGACACCCCCCTCACAACAATCCCCCAGACTATTCTATGGTTCAATGATGATTTTTTTTATATAGGAAAAGACTCATGAGATCTGACAGAATTTAACTGTAGGTGTGGGGTCATCTGAAATGTGACTTTTACAATTTAAAGAATAAGAGAATGGCTCACGAGAATTTGGCTAGTGGCATTTAGTTTCTATAAATTAAAGCATTTGTTTCTAAAGTGACATTCCTCCCTTTAATAAACATTGCTAGAAATATTTGTGTACTTCAGAAAAAAAATTATTCAACAGTATATGGGAATACTCTCATTTTTATGGGAAATCTTGTTGAGTCTCCTGTACAATGAAATGGCTTGATAGTTTCCAGAACTGACAAACCCACAGCAATCACAATTCTGCTCAGTGCTGAAGGGTTTGTTGTGGATTTTCAGTTGTTCAGTTCCAAGGAATAACTAAGTCAGGCTTGAAAACACAGAGCAGCTGCCTTTACATTGTTTTCCTGAAAAAAATAAATTGCTATGCCTGATGATACTATACTACAGTAATAATCATTGTGCACTTTAACCCTATTATTGCTTCATAATCCAAGCAAAGTGACCATGTACAAAACTGATAACATTTTTTTTTGTCAGTGAGGGAGTCTATTTGGTGATGGATATTTAAGGGTGATCAGGGAGAGTGGAGGCAGGAGGGACAACTGGGAACACCATTAATATGGGAATATTCCTGTGCTTTGTTTATATAAAAAAGCCTGAAGTACTGAAACTAGGCTGGCAGCCCTCAGGCATTGACTTTGTGCCTATAATTTAATTTCCCTTCTGCTTCATTTAGTTGAGGTATTTGTGATTTTAATTACCCTCATGAGAAAGTAGACAAATACTGTACTGCACTGGAAACTTGGTTTTCCTATAAAAACATTCAGTCAGGACTGACGGGAAGAACTTTAGCCTGTATGGAGAACATGAGCTATTTTAAGGGGTAATAAGGATTTGTGTTGCCTTGAATTTCCAGTTGCCTGTCAGCATCTGCAAGAGGAATTTGGACTGAAAAATTTAAAAAGAAATGGCAGTGTTCACACATTTAGTACCATCTTGCACTGGGAAAAGTCTAATCTGAAACATCTTTCTCTGCAGATGATGTTTACCGTAGGAAACGCTCTGAGAGACAGTACGAGGCAAGGATGGAGAAGAGTGAAGTTTAGCTGAGCCGTTTCCAGGCGGAGGTCCCAGTGCTTTAATTGTAGCAGTGCCAAAGCAGCTTTACTGCCACGTTGATGGTGGGGGATGGCTCTGCAAGATGAACTGTGATCCACGTGGCTGTGTAACATACATGGTTTGGGCAGGTTTCTCTTCTATATCTTTAAGTATTTAAATGAAGTACAATAGTGAAAATTTTGTTGTGTTTGGGCATCTCCCACTAATGTTTGCTTAGTACTTCTAAATAAACTAAACTGAGTCAACAATTTGGCTAATGCTTTTCTTTGCTTGGTGAAGCACCCTTCATGTAACAAGACCAAGGGGAAAGAAATGTTACATGTTGCACCCATCGAAGCATAATGGAAATAGTAATTTTTACTTCCTTTCTGTTGCACTGACAGAAACCACTGGCACCTATTTGTTTTCTTTGCAGTGAGGCATAATTTTAACTAGATGAAAGGAGCACAGATTCACTGCTCAGTGTTTGCTCAGCCCACACTGCTTGGAAAGTCACCCGTGCCCACAACAGGAACACCCTTTGTTGCTGCTCTAGCAGTGATCTGAGCTCAGCCTGGGGGAGGTCTGACACGTGTACCAGGGAAGAGTGCAACTCAGGCAAAGCAGAGTCCTGTGTGTAGGACCCTGTCCCCAGAGCAGGACAGCAGGGCTGACTGCTGTGCAGTGACACTGGGGCTTGGGTGTGGCAGTGTGTTTGTTGGGGACTGCAGCAGGCGGCAGGGATGGTCATACATTATTACCATTGTTCTGAGGATATGTGTGCATTCCAAGGATGCCACAAAGAAGGCAGTTCTTTAGATCAGCCTCAAAACAAACCCGAGGGAGTTCTTACACTTACCTGTGCTCCTGTGCTAGCTCCTGACAGCCTTTGTAAGTCGTCGTCAGCTGAGGAGACTGAATGCTCTGAAGATGTTACAGTGCAGGTACTCGAACCACTGTGCTGTGTGTTGTGCCGTCCAAGGACTGGTGCTGCTTGTGTTTCAGGAGCTGAACTGACAGAGAATTAAAACTGTGACTGCCACTGTGTATGTTGATGGGACAGCAAGTGAAGCACTTGAAGAAAGTGCCCAGTTCAGAATTAAGAACCTTTGACTTCGGTTGCAAGGTATAGCCCAAGTTCAAAAACTCATGCACAAGCTGCTTTTTGCAGTCACAAATCATCACACTGAAGTCAATCCTGACTGTAGCAGTACATTAAAGAGTAAAGCATTAATAAAAAGCCAGATTTTGAAAATTGCTGAGCTTTAGCTCCATCTGCTTTTACTTCATGCACCTTTTGGAACTCTCTTGTGCTTGGTTTCCATAGAACAAATAAGTTTTTCAATGCCTGGTTTTTTTCAAGGAAGAGCCCTGTGCCCCAGGTGTTTCTCAGGACTCGGGAGCTTGGTGTGGAAGCTTCCTGTGGCTTCCCTGAAGCACTCTAACAGCAGCAGTGTGTTCCACAGACATCAGTGAGCCAAGTCTAGTTTCTCACTTCAGGCCTCTCGCTTGTTTTGCAGTGACTGTTTCCCATTTGCAGCTGAGAGCGCCAGGCACATCTGGAAGATCCCTCAGGTGTCTCCAGCCAGGTAAAAAAAGGGAGCCAGACTGCAGTCACAAAAAAAAGTCCAGTGTCACTGATCTTTGTGACCACTGCAGGAATAAAATCCTTCTCCAAGCTGGCACTGAACCATTTCAGACAACACAAATCTGTTCTGGCAGAATATGAAGCTTGACATTTAGAAATCTGAGCTGTGTTCTCTGTTGCACAATGTGTTTGCTCTTGCTGACCCTTTGGCTTTCCTGCATTTTGCCAGTCTCTAATGCTGGAAATAGGAATAGGTACAAGGCCCCATTCAAGAGTTTCAGCCCATTCAGAACCAGCACATTCATGGGGTTAGTACTGATTTTAATCTACACCCAACAGTCAACAACCAGAGTCTTCACTTGGTTTTGCAGTTTTATCCCTGCTGACGCTCAGTCTGTGCTCCTTGCCTTCTCCAGCAATCTCTTCCTGACTCTCATCTCCCTGTTTCCTTCCCATCCTCCCTCTGCTATGGCAAAGGTAGCAGGGAGGAAGCAAGAGCTCTGCTTTGGCTCGGTGCTCAGGCCAGCACTGGGAACACCATGTGGCTGCTCCGTGCAGCAGGATGAGCCAGGAGCACTTCCAGCCCTGCCGAGCCCCTGCCAGCTGCGGGGCTGAGCACGTCCCTCCTCCTGCAGGGAGTTCAGCTGTGTCAGCCCAGAGCGCAGCTCAGCATCCATCAGCAGCTTTGCAGGAGCTCCTGAGGCACAGCAAAGCATTCCTGCTGAAACCTTTCTGGATTGTGGCACTCAGAGCAAGATATCGAGCATGGAAATTTTCAACTCAGTAAACAATCATCTGCAAAAAAACAGTGTATGTGCAAGCAGTGCTGCTTACCCTTCCAGATTTAGAGAAGGGACAATTTCACCACAAACCCAGAACAATTTTGTAGAAAGAATGGATCTGTTGGTCGTTTCCCTGTGGTTGTGCATACAAAGATGCAGCTGCCTGCTGAAAAACCTGTGGTGAGCCAGGGCAGAACTGAAAGAAGTTATGGGAAAGGAGACATGCATGTGCCCAGCCTGCACTCCTCCCTGGCACAGGGAGTGGCAGTTCTGTCCACGCTTTTCAAGAGTACAAAAAGGAAAAACCAGTCATCTGGTGTACTGGTGAATTCTTCCTTGGAGCAAAACTTTTCCTGTCTTCAGCGGAGGTGAGATTTCACTTTAGACTTAATACACAGATCCAAAACTGCACCTGCACTCTGGCCATGGCCAGTCCCAGCTCCTTCTGAGAAGGGGGCAAAAAATCTCCAGCTGGCAGGATGGGATAACTGCTCCTGAGGAACTTCCTAAAATCACTAGTGGATGTTGGTGCATCACACCAAGAATGACAACCAATTATAGTCCTCCCAAACACCATCCAGTGGAAGCTGAATTTGGACACGCCCTGTAGAGACAGTTGCTCAGACGTCATGGACTGACCATCTTTCACTGTTCCTGCCCAAGGTTTTTGTCGTGTTCAGCTGAGCCTGAGCTGAGCCTCACTGGTTACACACGTGTTGCTTGTAATTCTGTGCTTTCTCCTCCATTTCTCTTCTGGTCTCTCCTGCTGCTTCCTTCAACAGATGATAATCTGCATGGCCAGGCTTCTCCACTGGATTTCTGATCCCTCTTGGCACAGGGAGGACTGAGTGTGTCGTGCCTCTGAGGCCTGACAGATGCTGGGAATATCTTTATCCAGGATCACCAGAGCCTACTGCACTGCAAGAGCTGTCATTCTGTTTCTTTGTATGAAAGTTAAATTAGACTTGCTAGAAAATGCAGGAAGCAAGAGGAATGTGAGTTTTATTTTATCAATCAGAGAATTCCCCATGTGTCAGTGAATCCAATCCCATTCCTGACTCAATGCTCAGAGCGCCCAGCCATTTTGAAATTCCAGTTTGGTGCCTTTGCAGCATTTGGCTGATCTTTAGTATCTCGGACTGTGCAAACAAGATGTGGAGGATGACTAGGATTAGTCTCCTCTGGGCAACTGCAACAGGAAATTTTGGAAGGGTGGAAGTTTGTGAAGCCAGCAGCCTGTACAAGAGGCAGCGTTTAAGACATGGATGCATCTTAATTAAATATAATGCTGTCTGTTCTGGTTGTTTAGGTCTTTGTAATTTTTTTTTTTATGTCAGAGGCACCTTGAGAGGTTCCTATATTAAGATAAGAATTTGTCTTGCAGTTTGTAGTATTAGAGAAAATTTCCATCCTTGTTTCTAACTTAATTGTGTAAAAGATGCTTTTCTTATATTACTGATCTCATTTCCTCTATTAAACAGCTACATAGAAAACAGTCCTGAACCACGTCAGCTTCCACTATGAAATTAAGGCTTGCTGGTTATTTTCAAAGCAATTAATATGGGGGCACCTGGGAGTGACTGAATCTCATCATCCCCACTGAGTTGGCTCCCAATGCAGCACAAATTGTCCAAGGTTCACTGTTCATGCTTGTTATGGCTCAATTTTCAGCATCACTGTTCTCACCACCTACAGGCAGGTCTCACAATACACAGGAAAACAGAAGGGTATTTTACCCACACACGTGCACCAAGGACTTAATAAAATCTGGGTCAGCAACAGCCAGAATTACTTGAAATAAAGTCCTAACAGAAGTCTTAATGGACACTCAAACCTGGTTAATCCAAAACACTTTGCAAACTATTTTTATTCAAATTAAAAAGACTCAGGTAAACAAAGTGATAGTACATACATGTTATAAACCTGGTTAGCAGCTCAGCCTTCAGGAGTACGAGATCTAATGAAAAGCCAAGCATGGATAAACCAGGTCTGAAAACATATTCTGAAAAAAAGTCACCAACATCAATGCTTTGAATTTTTACACAAACAGTAAATTTTCTCATGGAAGGGAAGGACTGAGGAAGAGAACAAACAATTATTAGTCATCTCCAACTGGTTTATGAAAATACAGGTCCTAGTTTAGTCTATTTTCCACTCTCACAGAAGCCAACCATTGCCCACACATACTTTTATTTTACTATGAAAGTTTTGTTTACGCCAGTACAATGAACCGCAGTGAAAAACAGATGAGGGGTTCAAACACCCACAAAGAGAAAGAGACAGACAGACATGTCTTTTTTTTTGTCTTTTTTTTTTTAAACCAGAGTGAGAAAAGTTTCTTTTGCTGGTTTTGAATTCTAGACTGTAGCCATTATATCCTAAATTCCACTGCAATCGACTGAAATGCCTCCAGTAGAGAGAGGAGATACGATTTTGAAATAAATAAGGCTTAAAATAATTGATCAGGGCCAGCCCAGTGGCTTAGTGGTAGTGCTCTGCACTGCCTTGTGGGAGGAGCCAGGTTTTGTTTGCACTTCCAATCTCTTGCTCCTGGGCCAGAAAGAGCAGTGAAAGGAGGGATTCAGCTGCTCGGCAGGAGAGAGCCAGTGCTGCAGTCTGCTTATCACTGACCTTCAGATAAATTAAACATCTGAGTTCTACAGGCTCCACAGGGAGTCCCATCCAGTCCTTAAAAGAAAAATAAATAAAACAATAATTTAATTAAAATTCATCCCAGGTTCTTTGGTGTAATTTTTGTTAATGCTGAGAAGTAGAATCTGGTGGTGTATTAGTACAATCCATGATAGTTCCAAATGCTCAAAAACTCGGATTTGCTGCCTGATTCGCTTCAACATCCTGTCTTTGTGGCTCAAAACTGCAAAACCTATAGTAACTTAAACATTTTCAAATGATACTGTATACATGGGGGTGGTCTAAGACTATTCCATTTCTACTTTATTAAGTAAAATTGGTCATTTACAAAGGCCAGTAAATATTTCTGTACCATGGGTGTGCTACTTGTAGAGTTCCAAACTGTCATTTCCCTCTTTGTTGTGTTGCTCCATTTCCTTCCCACCCATTGCACATCTGACCTAAACTGTCCTTAAGTGCCTATCTGTAATTACATGGGGGGGTGCAATGACTGGAGGATTGCAATAGGAGAGGGAAAGGAATTGGCCAATAAAACTAAATCATAGCTTATACTTGCAAGTGTCACTTCCCTCGTCAGAATTAATTACATCAGCAAAACAAACCCCAAGATATCCAGTATTTGAAGAAAAATATTTAACCTTCTGCCAAATATACTGAAAGGAAAATGTTTTGTTCTATTAGACTTTAAACCCCATTCCCACATGATGAACATCTGTAGCAGTAAATGAAGTGTATCAATAAATCACTTCTCTTGGGCTGAGTTGCAGTGTCCTGCCAACTTTTTTCTTTTTTCAAATTCATAGAGCTTTCCCAGTTACTTAATGCAATCCAGAAGTATTAATGTTTTATCTAAAATTAAACAAATGAAAGGTTTTACCTTTAAACAAATAACTTTGTAGTCCAAAAGGTCGGTTGATTATGAGGACAGGCAAGTCTTTAGCAGAAGGCAGCCACAACATTGAAATTTGGCAAGAAGAGTCAATATCTACTTTACTTAGATTAAAAAAAAAAGAAAAACCCCAAACCCTCTGAAGGCTGCAATGCAACTTTTCTATTACTCTATTTCTGCAATGCACTCAGTATGCTGACCTTACACATACTACTCCATACAGCAGTATTTTACTTTCAAGTTAATATAAGCATAAAATTTCACTCCAATTTGCATTGCAAAACTTTCATTAAGGTTAATGAATACACTTTAAGAAAGCATACAAAAATGTCTTACAATGCCCAATCAGGAACAGAACACGTGTGAATTTCAGAAACATCATGTAACCTCACTAACAAAACGATTCAGCTTTTCTCCCCTAACTTGGCTTCCAAGACCCGTGGTGGTTCCAGGTTCTGCACTGCCTGTCCCACTGCAGCCAGAATCCCTCAGGGAAGGAGCCTCCCCACCCCAGTGCTCAGTGCCAGGGACAGGGCAGAACCCTCAAGCACAGGTCCTGGGAGATGAAACACTTCCCCTCCACGGACATGTAAGCACAGCTATCCTGTTACTGATTTAGGATCACAATGGCCTTGGCTACACAGTTAACAGGACTGGACAACATGAGCAGTCGAGACACCCTTGTCCCATCCTCAGGAGCACTTTCGTGGCTGCTGTGCCCACTCAGCCTCAGTGTTGACTGGAAATGCCAATTTTCCTTAGTGCCAAAGCACATCTTACCTTCAGCTTCCCTTAAGAGATCCTCCCTGGTCACATCCGAGCGAGAGTTCTGCTGCAAGTGGCTAGCACACACAAGCACAGGTACACACATTCTTCTAAGATGTAAACTATGACTAATTCACATTCCACTGTATCAATCTGTAAATACTTTGTTTTCCTTTTTTTTTTTTATATAAAAACAATGGCATCAGATTCTCAGCAATAAAGTATAAGAAAGATGAATCCTTGACTACACTTAACCAATTATGAAATCGCCTTTCAAACAAAGGAAACATATGCAAAAAATCTGTGTATTTGATAAAGTCAACTTAATATAACAAAAAGTGAAATATGCTTATTAAAAGTGTCCTTATATAAAAATGGTCTCGCAATGTACAGTAAAATGCAATACAAATTGTTGTTGGTTCTCTCTCCCCACCCAGTGACTCCACTTGCCATTGTCCCGCAGTGCCCGGGGGCAGCCTGGCTGTGCCTACACGTGCTCAATGTTGTAGGCCTGGCGGATGTTGAGGGTGTCCCGCAGCATCAGGTCTCGCAGGCGCCACAGGGCATCGGCCATGGTGGTGTGAGCCCCTTTGCTCTTCAGCCAGTGGGAAGGGAGCCGGCTCTCCTGCTCCTTGGAGAGGTGCACGTCTCGTCTTCGTGCTGGGAAGGCAAGAGAATGGCCCCATTAGCCACTGGATTTGGTATTTGCTACAACTTTTCTAGAAAAAGGCAAATATAACTGTAGGGTAGAGCTTTTGCTCTGAAGTGCCTGAGCCCATACAATGGATTCTTTGGGTTATAAAGCACTGATAGAATTAGCCTGTGGATAACATATATTCTCAATCTGTTGATCTGTCTTTAAGAATTAACTGCATGTGTATACTTTATTAACCAAAGGGCAGATTTATTTAGCATTTTCCATAAAAGCCAAACTAATGGTTACGAAGAAGCGTGCGCTGGTGGAAACATCCCGGTGCACCCAAAGCCTTACCTGCAAGGGTCTGGTCCCACTTGCTGATACTGTTGGACTCAGCACTAAGGCCCTCGATGTATTTCAGGTAGGCTTCGGAGTGCAGGAGCCTCTGTGTCTTTGGTGGAGGGGACACAAACATGGGGGTCGTGGGCTGCTGCATGACCGGCTGGGCTGCAGGGCTCTGCCCGGGGTACGGAGGGGGGGCCTGCTGTCCTGGGGGGCCAAGGATTCCTATCTGCAACGACAGAGCCACGGAGAGATCACAGCTGGGGGGATGCAGGGAGCCTCAGGGTCATCCTCATCCAATGGAGCTTCAAATAGGGTTAAGTGGAAAGGCTTAAGAAAATGTCCCTGGAGGTGCCCACCTTGGCCGGGGGCCACTGAGATACACAGAGAGAGGAAGTGCCAACCAACCACATGTATATTTAACAGACATCGTTCATATATCTCATCTGTGTATCACATTGGTTATTATCACCATTTCTCTTCTCTCCTACTAAGCTTAATTACACCATTTATCTTCCTTTTATTTCATGTTTTCTCCAATTTGATTGGAAACCGTATGATCTGTGAAGTGCAGGGTTTCACTCTGAAATATCTGATCCAAACTGATGCTGGTCCTTGGACGTCTGGGACACTCCCACAGAATCACTGTCAGGCAAAAATCCCAGTTGCACAGAATTCCCAGCACTGATTAACTAATAGTACCAAGAACCCTTAGCACAGATATCTGTGGTCTGCAAAAACTCAGTGTCACGACAGAAACATTTCACTACTTACTCACTCAGCTCCTGGTTTTCACAGACTCCTAGAAAGGTTCGGGTTGGAAGGGGCCTTAAAGATTATCTGGGCAGGGACACCGTCCACTAGCCCAGGTCGCTCCAAGCCCTGTCCAACCTGACCTTGGACACTTCCAGGGATGGGGCAGCCACAGCTTCTCTGGGCACCCTGTGCCAGGGCCTCTGAATAAGTAACTTTTCCCTAACATCTAATCTAAATCTCTCCTCTTTCACTTTAAAACAGCTTCCCATTGTCCTATGACTGTATAAAGTCACTCTCCCTCTCTTTCTTTACACCAAATAAAGCCAAAATCACATTCCTCTTTTTGATAGAGAAATCTAGTCAATAAAATTGGAAATGTGCTGAACAGTTCATCTGTATGAATCTCTGAGAAGGAACAGCTGATCATCACTGTTACCCAAACTCACTCGTTCTGAACTGCCAATGAAAATCTGCTTCATTGGTTTATGACATATGGGAGTAAACAAATTTAAAACAAGTTTTTACCCACTCCTCAACAGCTGAGAAAGTGGACAGCACCCTCTCTGCATCACCAAAGCACACAACACCTAAATTATCAGCAGTTTAACAGTGTGTGGAAATGACCTGATTTAGTTTAGAAGGAAAGCAAATCAAAACACTGCCTTGATTATACTGTAGAAGTTGCCTCACTGGATAAACCTCATGAGTGTAATAACAATTCAATCATCAAATACAGACATAAATACACTCTGAGAGTAAAATATTAACTGGTTCTAAATACCTCAGTGTGTATTTCCTTTCTGTTCTCCCTGGGACAGCCTATGTGCATCCCTACTTGTCTTAACTGGGATGTGGTTCAAATATTAACTCAGAGCCCTGGAGCCTCACAAATAATGCAAAAATGACTCACCTGTTGTCCAAAAGGACTTGCTCCGGGTGCTGGAGTGCCTACCATGGGGGACACATTTTGGCCTATAACACCTATATTCCAAAATATAAAATAATTAGTCTTATTTCAGAGCAGTGACAAATACCATTTTGGTCTTCTATAGTAAGAATTTGTACTTTGATATCACTGCTCACAGTTATTTCAGGCAGATGTATAACATTCAAATATTCCCTCTCCCACAATAAAAAACTTCAGAAGTTTTTGAATGAAAAAAAAAAATAGCCAGCATGACAAAACTACCAAACACTGATATGTGTGGCCTGTTGAATTATTTCAATCAGAGAAATGCAAAGTGAGTAATTTTTGCTTTCCAGGTTTTTTTCCACATTACTTAATGATTGCCTGACTAAATCTTTTCATTTATAATATATGTCTTCAGCTTGGCAGGATCTTCCTGTAATCCTCTAAGAAAGGAAATGCTGATTTGCTTTAGTAACATTTAACATTTCCTTGTGTTCGGTTTTATAAAGTAAGTCACAGTAGGATAAAACCCAAGCCACTGCAAGAATTCTCTTAGATCTTAGTAATATAAAACACTACTTGTAGGTCAAGCTTCAACAGTCTTATACATTTCTAGACCAATGAACATTTGAAATAAATGTCAAAAAAATAGAAGGTGTTTGTTTTTCTCAAACATATTGAGACTTTTCCCTGCTGCACAGTGTCAGTCTCACACACGGACATGTACAGATCTAAATGAGAGTCATGCAGTTCCTGATATTTTACATACAGATGCTTTGGTCTGAAAAAAACGAAAGTTATGTGTGCTGCTGCTCTTCTTTCTGCTTGTGCCACTTCTCCTATTAATTCACTGGAAAAGCTGCAAACTAACTGTGCTCTTCCTGAAGGTTTAATTTACATTAAGTAAATGCATGATTTCTGTATCAGTGATCAAAGGCCATGCCACTACATTTTGCACACTAAAGATATTTCAAATGCATTTCCCATTTGATCCCAGCCCCCATTTGAAATGTACCTGCACCAACAGCACATGAGAAGTTGGGGAAACCCCTGGTAACACAAAGTGTGGAATGTGGCACGGATTGGGTTTGGTACAAAGGGAGGAGATCTGGAGGAGGGCACCCTCATCTTCCCAGCACCTGAGCACGGACCCACCCTTGCCCACCCTGCCCAATTTAGCACCACTTCATGTGTGCTCCTCCATTCCCAGGCATTCTTTTTCCCCTAACCCATATCCTCTCATTTTTAAACACCATCCACACAGCCTGCTACAGTGGGAAAAACCCTTCAAAGACATGCATTGTACTGGATTCACCTCCCACACAGCTGCAGTGGCTGATGCGTGCTAAATACACTGCTGTTGCCCTGCTCCCTCTAGGTGACATCGTGGGAAACTGTACACTCCAGCCAAGCTGCACGTGTAATACTGATGGGTTTGGTTTAAAAAATACCAGGCAAACAAACAAACCAAAAAAAACCCAACCCAAAAAATTTGCATACAGATAAAATGCCTTAACAGAGCTTCTGATAAATACAGTTGCAAGGAGGGCAGGGGGAGACAAATGAGACCGTTTTGTCCACAGCTTGTTTAACTGCTGAACAGAGGGATGCACATCTTTTACACAGCCACATGAGTTATCAGAGGTAAAAACTGAAAGCATCATCAGAAAACAGGATCAGCACGTAGTATTTTTCCCAATAATGGAAACACGTTAGTGGCATTAACACTGGAAAAATGTTTGTTTCATTCACCCTCACTTTTCATCAAAAGTGTGGCAAAAAATAGCTGATGTGTAGTAGAAATGCTCTCAAAAATCAACCCGAAATTTGGCCACAATAGGTTACTGAATTCACCTTTTTCCCACATGTCTCCAGTCACTGTTCTATCAGTGAGGTTTAATCTGAACAGTGTATGACAGGAACACCTCAGTGCCAAGAGGTCTTACATGACCGGGTTAATTTCAGTGCAGTCTGACTTTAACACACCGAAAATGAGCTCGGTAAGGAATGAGAACAATCAGTTTAATTTATAAGCCCACTTTAAATAAGAACAGAAGTGGGAGGATGCTGTTCAAATGACATAAGGATATGATAGGCCAACTTCAGCTTTTCACACTTCTGATAAACTCAAGCACAATTATCAAGGTTTTTTGGCTGAAGCAGCATCCCATTTCTCCAGCACCCTTTCCCCGAGGGCTGGCTGAACAGGCTGTGCACACCCCTCATTCCCAGCAGTGTGTGCTGCAGCTGAACACACCCCAAAACAAGCTGCAGAGAACTCCTGTAGGAACTGGTTAAACGGCAAGTACATGACAATGAAAGAAGGAGCAATGAGGATGAGGTTCTTACCGGGTGGTGGGATGCCTGGGATGCCTGGCATACCTGGCGGAAGTTGGTGGGGTGGGGGCACCCCTGGGTGAAGTGGCTGCATGCTGCCCATGCTAACAATGCCATCAACTGGGCCCTGCAAAGGTGGCAGCACCGGTGGATAGCCACTTATCATGCCTTGAAGGACACAACAAATTTCAAACATGCATCAATAACATGCAGTATGACCTACACAGTATGACATGCACTACTCACACACACACACACACACACACACACACACAAAAAACACCTTTAGTACAGCAAGACGATACTACAATTAGTATCTTGCAAAAAGAAAAAACGAGCACAAACTAAAAATTAAAATAAAAAGTTGTAAATATGAAACACTGTACTTCTGATGAGTTAGTATTTAGTGTATTCGTATGTTTGCTCATGGAGTAATAAATGCTGAATCCTCAGCTATATTAACACAAGGAATAAATTCAGCCACAATTAAATGTTACTAACGCAAGCAGTTTTAATACAGCATAAAGCTCTGCCATCTGCATACAGATTGCAAACACAACACTAACTCTCCAGCTCCACAGCCACCCCTGCTCTGTGGGCTGGCTCAGAGGCCACAAACACAAAAACCCAGACATTTTTGTGCAGTGCATATGCAAAATTGACACACAAAAGCCCTACAACATTCACATACAGTGCCGGGTGATTTTTATTAAACCATCTCCAGAATGAACTAAGACAGTAACAAACTCCAAACCTGGGTGTGCTGGGCTGCAGTAACAAACTCATGGCACTAAATCAAAGTAACAGGACATGAAAGGAGCACCTGCAGCCCCTCACAGAATTTCACTGTCTATTATCTTTAAGGTGTCTTTATAGGAAAATCATTGGGAAGACTATATTGTGCTGCTGCTCATAAATTTAGTTTTCTGCATGTTAGGGAGGATAATTTGGAGCTTTTCCTGGTTTTGTTTCAGATTTCACTGCTATCCATGAGGTGAATCTACACAATATCACTGCACTGTGTTTGTTAGACCCTGGAATGTGTAATTTAAACAGATGCATTCCCAGATAAGCAAGGAAAGGGGTTGGAAAGACAACGAAAAGATGACAGAGGACAGAAGCAGGTCTAGAGAGATGAGGTAAGTTTAGAAATGCAAATGCACTGGGGCTTCTACACTCTGTTCCAGGAAAGCACCAAGTGAGTCTTTGCCACACTCCCTGTAACTCATAAAAGAAACTTTCACAACAGGGATTTCTGGAATAAGGCTGGCCAAAAACTCTCACCAGCTCTGACTGAGAACAAAGCTGCCACAAGCTCAGGGTGGAAACAGAACAAGCAGCTCCAAAATACAAGCTAAATTTGTCACTGCCTCAGGATGTCACAAAGGTGAGAAACTTGAAATCCCAAAAGCTTTACACCTTGGAGAAAACACCAAGAGAATAAAGAACTAATCTCCCTCAAACTTTCATTTTCCACAGCTCCCTATGACTGTTAAATACGCCTTAGGTACTATTTCAAATATCTGAAGCCTCATCTGTACCTCTTTATGAACACTGAAATCCGTATTTCTAATGGAAAAAGTTAAAGAAGGGAACAACAAAAGGCTCCCTGGCTTAGAGGGCTTTCACTGCCTGGTACTTCCAGTGACCCCCGAGCTGCAGACACATCTTCAGGGCAGTTACATGCCATTCTGTAGCTTCAAAACAAACGAAAGACCCTCCAAGGAATCAAACCGATATTTACCAATCATGGAAGCTTATTTCTACATTTCCAATTAAAATATTTTAACAATTGGCTGTGCTAATAAAGTTGTCATCAAGTCTCCATGAGGAATCAGTTCCTGTAGCTCGTTCCATGTCAGAGCAGCCACTCTCTTACCCCATGTATGAGTTACAAACATTTTAAACCAGCAAACATGGGCAGACTATTTCCAGCTCCCACAACTGTGATTTATGTCTTTGAAATTACTTGTTCTCCCATTTTTCACTACAACAACGTAAGATTAAGTAAACTTTTGTAAGAACTAAATTTACAAGACATTAAAGCACTGTGTGCTACAAGAAACATCTCGGAAGGCATCCAGATTTCTTGGACCCATAAAGAAGTTCTGTGAACTTCTGTGATGGAGAAGTTCTCTGAACTAGAGAAACGCAATCCAGTGATGGAGGAGGATGTCAAAGAAGTACCAACAGAGTAAGATCCTCCTAAGTAAGACTTAAACCAAAAGATGAAAGACTGTGTTTTTCAAATGGGCCGCAAAAATAGAGAGAGTTCAGAAAGATCCACTCAATCATCTCCTTTACGGAAGTATTTCCCAGTGCCAAAGTGAAGAGACCTGAAGGTGTAACTGTTTGAATAAGATTATGGTCTGAAATGCAGGTTTGCTCTCCAGGAGGCTGCTGCAGGAAGTAAGGTGTGTAGTTTGTAGAATGCACATTTTGGGGAAAGTTTTAAGGAAGTGGTAATAGCAAGTATTCCTGCCCATCCACACCTGCCTCCAAAAGCTGAAAAAGGGACTCTGCCAAAAAAACCAAGAACCAAACCAAGAAAACACAACCACAAGAGGATGACATATCTACATACTCCAAATTGCAGTAAATTACTCACAAGAGAGATCAGCACTGGGGAAGTCCTTTCTTTTCCCTTAATATATGCACAGGTCACACACACACACAAACATAGACCAACTGCAAACAGTTCAGATGAAAATTATCAAGAACACAGTGAAAAAAGAAAAAGAAAAAATTTTTTCAAAAGAAAAAATGCAACTCAGTGTAAATAAATGCTTTATAACCTGGAGATCATGAACCAGCTAAGGAATGTGCCTTCAGTTAAACAATCATGCAGCCTATTTACTGAAAAGGGATTTAGTCCATGATGAAAAACGCTCCAGGCTGTCAGCATAAAATACAGCCACAGCCTGTGAGATGAGAAAGAAAAATGGCAAAAGAATAATGGAATAATTGGAATGTCTCAAGGGAAAGTTAAAAAGATCCCCCCAAACTCAAACCAAAAACCTTCCAGATACCTGGTTTTACCTACTCAGCACTATATCAACCTTGACTGAAGCAATTTATTTTAAATGGAAGTTGGGGAAGGAAAACAACCTATCAGGTCACACCTAATTAATTTTCTCACCCATGTATGGCTGATTTCCACATAGGAATCTTTGGTGGACTACATTTTCTTCAGATCTGATCCTGAAAATACTTACTCTGAGCATACTCCCTATGAAACCAAGCCGGATTACAAGTGGCAACGAGCACAACACCCAGCAACAGGGACCTCGTGGAAGAGTTCTCCAAGCCCAGCTCTATTCTGAAAAATAACCTGATAAAACCAGCAAGGTTGGCATTTTGTCCTTGTTTCTGCAACGGCTCTAGAATCTGCTCTGCCCTGCTTACTGGTGCCTGGAACACACAATTCTGCGAAGCTTTTGCTTGGATTTAACCTCTGGCTTAGATTCTGCTGGCCTCTCACCTTCCTGACAGTGAAACCCCCAGTCATGTCCCTCCTGCTCCAGCACTGCCACAGGTGCTGCATGCACTAAAGGCTTCTCAGCTTGCTGCCCTCCTGCCACAGTGGGGCTAAATGGGAGCTCTGTGGGGCAGAGCGAATAGACAGGCCTGCACACCAACAGGACAGGAGCACTGCACGGGAGGAGCTGCCTGCCTGCCCCTGCCACAGGCCACTGCCTCCTGCAGCACCCAACACTGGGCACCAGGCTGTCACTGCCTCCTGCAGCACCGGGCACCAGGCTGCCACTCCCTCCTGCAGCACCCA
>WBMV01000050.1:269203-324977 GCA_013396655.1 Campylorhamphus procurvoides
CCTGCAGCACCCAACACTGGGCACCAGGCTGCCACTGCTTCCTGCAGCAGGCAGCACTGGGCACCAGGCTGTCCCTGCACTACGTGCGCTCATCATGAAGGAAGACGGAAGAGCTCGGGTTTTGTGCTTCCGCAAGAACAACATGACCCAAGAGAGTGTTCAGAGTTATGAAGGGGGTTGATAAAAGTGGATGAGGAAAAAATGGTCATAGCTCCTACGTTTTACCTGCAACGGGTGTCAACTGCTGATTGAGCATTCCCATTGGTGTTGGTGGCGGCACCACCCCCATAAGAGCCCCGACAGGAGTGCCTGCCCGGGGGGAGGAATTCTGCTGCTGTGCTGCTCGCTCTCTCTCCTGCTGCTCAGCAACTTTAGCTGCCCGCTCTGTAAAAGCATTTTAGATTTTCAGTTCTGTTTTGTAACCCAGAATTTCAAAATATTATCTGTTCATTAAAAAAAAAAGGACTAGTCAAAACACTGGCATAGTTTAGTCAAATATAAAAGTAGAACAGATGACTCTTTCTACACAGCATATGATTTGATTTCATGCGGCTGCAGCTAAGACTTTTAGAGAACCTTTCATGAAAAATATTCCACAAAGTTTTATCTCTTTCTAAAAAAAATAAAAAATTAAATAATAAAATAAAAATTCAAAAAAGTGAAAAGAACAAATTTGATGCTAATAACACCAGTGTTACCAACACAAAGCAGCAGCCCAGCACCAGGCTCGGCCTGCACTAGGAGAACATGGCAAAACATTCCCTGTTTTGACACCACTGGCTCCGCCCAACCAGTGGCAGCCACGGCCAGCAGCTCTCACACAGGTCTGCCACCAGCTGCTGTGGGAACTTACTGAACACCCTGTCTACCAGACATGCCCTAAGGATGGATGCAGACAGCAGCGCCAGCCAGTGGCCTGTTTATTTCCGGGCTCCCCATGTATTTTACTACTGATACAGCTGAAAAGTGGTGGCAAAATCGGGGAGCATTTGTAAAGTTCCCCTAGGGTGGATTGCTCCTTAGCCTTTGGAACATAACAAGCAGCAGTTTGATAAACCAAAAATATTTTTCTCTGACTCTTGCTCTCATTTTCCCCATCTGGTCCCCTTTGAGCTATGTTTCTTTTGCTGAAGATGTCTAACTCACATTGTGCTGCTCACTGGAGGTCATGTGTGTCCTTTGTACGATGAATCTGGTCATTATCTCAATCAAGTTTCTCACTGTGACTGCAAGAACAAAAGATCTACTGCAGGGTAAACTGACCAGAGGACAATTTGATATTAAGGCAAGGGCAAAGGTTCATGGGAAGAAGAAAGAAAAAAGAAAACAAAACCCAAGCAAACAGAAAAAGGACATTTACTGGATGCCCACTCCAGGTGCTTTGGGGACATGCCAGTTCCTGATTGGTTTACTCTGAACGTTGTGTCTGTCTGGCACAAGGAGGAACAACAAAGAATAAACAGACGCAGGGCACATTTCCACCAATTTTTAACAACAGTGAATGCAGGGCTATGAGTTCTCTTGCAGCTGGTGAAGGATGGAAACTGCCACTAAAACAGCAATCAAGGTCCTCTGTGAAACGAAGGCTAAGAAGTTGTTCACCCAGGAGATTCAGGTACACATCCTGCCCATGTCACTCACT
Source organism: Campylorhamphus procurvoides (assembly GCA_013396655.1). Classification (NCBI taxonomy): domain Eukaryota; kingdom Metazoa; phylum Chordata; class Aves; order Passeriformes; family Dendrocolaptidae; genus Campylorhamphus; species Campylorhamphus procurvoides. Next base: position 270,846 of record WBMV01000050.1, read on the forward strand.
TTCTCTAGCACATGAACATCTCCCACACGTTTGACTCCTCCAGAACCTGCTTGTGCAGCCTGTAGCTCTATCTCTATACATTCAAAGGCCAGTTTGATTCCAAAGGCATTTTCTTCCCTCTTTCCACTTCTGCCATTTCAGGGAGAGATGACGACGCAGAGAAACCCCTACATTTACTACAGGCAACTCAGATGTGATTGAGCACAAAATATACAAGAGGTTTAAAGGTAGATCCTGAAGTAGAACAACGAGACAATCCTCTCCAGAGCACAGAAAGCATTTGGGGAAAGATGCAAGCAGTTGTTCTGCCTCTCACCTAATTCTGGCCAGTCAAAAAAAAAAAAAAGGTCAGACCAAAGCAAAAGTTCTGGAAACACTCTGATGAATGAGAAATTACTGCTGAGTGTTCAGCTACATCAGACTTCAGAGTGCTCAGGTTTGAAGAACGGCCTGACCCAGGACAGTACTGAAGTTTTACCTTGCCCCTCTCCATGCCCTGACTGCCACGGAATAACAGATGGAGTAACACTCACTGCCAAAGGGAACTGGAGGAGGTGTCTGAAAGTTCAGCCTGGAGCATTCCCCTTAACACTCAATACTAAACCCAAATCACTTAGGCCAGGACTTAGGATCGTTCAAACATTTACAACACATCTCAAGAGACAGGAAAGAGACCTTCTTCTCTGGACAGTTTTCCCTTAAAACAGGCCTTTCCCTCAATCCCATGCATTATTTTATTTTACTTTATTTAGCCATGCAGGCATCTCCGATGCAGCCTCTTCTTTACTCAATTATTGCTAAAGAAAAAAAAGGGCAACAAAAAACTAATACCCTGCACATATACCACATGAAATTTTAAGTGGGACAAAATGCATTTAAAATACAAACTACTTTTCACCAGAAAATGGAAAGGCACTTTTCCACTGAGGTGTCAGACCATGCCTACTCTCAGCTCCCTGGTGCACGTCCACACCAGAGAGAATGTGAATTTTGACTCATCACAGTGGAAGGAGTGAAGTTTCTCTCCTTCCACACATGGTAAGCAAACACAGTTTGGACGCTTTGTTACCCCATCCCACCCCCTCAAAACCAAATAAAAGTAAGTCTAGTCCTGGGCAGACACCAAACCAGGGAAACTGCAGCTCAAACCCCAAAAGCTTTGGAAAAATTTAACTGAGAAGCAAAAAGTAAGGCCCCAGTACCCTCACAAAGAAACAGCATTACCATTTCCCTGCAGCATTTGCAAAGAAAGCTTGCACATAGCAAAGGGTGCTGTGTTACCCTCCAGAACAGCAAAGAGATGCCACAGAAAATTCAGGAAGGGCTGAGGTGGCTGAGAGGGAACAGTGACAGCATGCAAGCTTCCAGCCTGAAGATCAAAGCTGCCTTTAAGTTATGAGCATGCAGAAAACCTATCAAATATCATTTTCAAAGAGTCATAACTTAATTGGGCTGTTAACTTTGTAGGGTGTTGGAATGTTCCTCTCCAAAGTAGCATTTTCTTTCAATAAAATTGCATCAAAGAATAGTTAATAGTATTGTCATGGTATTAATTAGAAAGATAACTGTGGATGTTAAGCCAACATATTTGGCTGAGTAAGGGCTTGCTGTTAAAGACCAACTCAATTCTCTTCTCATCAAGTTGAAACACAACAACCACTATCAGAAGGGAGGGAAGGAATGAAGGAAAGGAGGCTGGGAAGCAAAGGAGGGAGGAGAAGAAAGGAAAGCTGGGAAGGAAAAGGAGGGAGTTGAGGAAAAGAAGGGAGGAGAGGGATAAAAGATAGGTCTGAAAGTATTTAACAACTATGAAATATTCCTAGGTTTACTTCAGGATATGAAATATCTCAGCAAAATCAGTTACAACAGTTGAGTAATACTGTGACTGAACAATAGGTCATATTTAGAGGATAGCAGAAACTGTATCCTTGATTTCACACTACCAAAGCCCCTTAGGACTCTAAATACTGTTAATAATGAACTTTTTCCTCTTCCACTGTAAGTCTTTCTTACCTGCTGCTACAGCTCTCAAGAGCTTCTTGTCCAAAATCCCCCCTGGTCCTTGTTTAAGTAAACATTCACAACACTTACTCCAGCTGACTTTCAGCTCAGGGCCTTCATGTTCCTTTACTTCTACTTTCTCCTGGGCTTTGTTAATTTGGTCATTTGTGGCAAAGACACATTAGCAGTTGTGCTCTACGTAACTTAAACATGCTCTTTGCTCCTCTTCAGTCACCTCTCAGTATGAACTTCTCTTTAAGGTAAGTCCAGAACACTAACATAAACACCTTCCTTTATCAAACCTGTCACCTGAACAACAGTAACGAACGCGGTGAGAAAGAAAAAAAGGTAGAAAAGAGTTCAGCAGCTCAGCTTTTATTTACCTTCATATTCTGCTTTCTTTGTTGCTTCCAAGTTTCTCCACTCAGTTCCTACAAGCCTGCTGAGCTCTCCAAAGGAGTAGTCTGGGTGCTGAGCTTTAATCACAGCTCTCATCTCGCTGCTAAATAAGATGTACCCACTCATGTTGATCTTCCTTTTTGATCCCTCCTTCTTGGTGCTGCCCTTAACAGACTTGGGAGTGGACTGTGAGAAAAAGCAGTGATGACCACAAGTGTACAAAAGAGAAGGCCAGAAGAGAACAAAATCAATTGTGTTATGTCACAGATTTCATCCATTTTGCTGTTCAGAAACACTGCCAACACAAGTTGATTAAAATATTTTATTTGCCATTTAGGAAAAGTGCTTGCCCACTTTCTCCTTGGCCTTTGAAACCTCTACTCTACCTGGTTCCATCTTCTAAATGCTCTCTAACTTTCCTGCCAGACTTTCCTTTCTCTTAAGTGTTCACCTCTCATTATATCATTACATAAGGAGCCATTTCTCCCTGAAAAACCCAAAGCACAGTTTTGCTGAGCACTGCTTACCTCCACAACAGGTTCACATTACATTATTATGTTGATGGGTAACAAAAATTCTGTTCCTTTGATTTTCCCAGCATGGATGTTTCTGGGGAGAGCTATTTGATGTTTCCAGCCCTCAAAAAAACTAACCTATGCTGATAACCACTGAGATAGCACAGCTGGAACCCCCTTGCTGAAGGCTCCTTCCACCTCTCTTTGTCACAGGAAACCCAAATTCACCCATACTCTGAGAATAGACATTAATGTACCATCATATCAAAACCCTCAAAAGGCTTTTCTCATACACCAAACATTACAAATTTGTTACATCTTGAAAAAAGTAATTGTTTCCAAATATTTGGTGAAGGAGAAAAGAGAAAGAAAAATGTATTCAACTGTTTTCCTCCTCTCCTGGAATTCTGACCATGTTACTACTCCCACCTGCCACTTTGTCCCCACACTTCAACTCTTCTCTCAGCTAAAAGTAAAGCTTCAAAATGATATCAAGATGCTCAGGAAGTCTTGCTCAACAATTTAAGCCAGGCACTGGATAAACTGAGGCCTACTTGTGTGTGATTCCAACCTTCCCTGTATTAACTTTGAAATGGCAGTGCACCCTTAAAGTTGTCATTATGAACCTGAAGACAGCACTTGTCTGAAGGAAGTGAAGAAAACTCCATGCTGGTTCTGGGATGACACACAGGGCACATAAAATCCCATCCCGGCTCCTCGGGTAAGCCCACACTGGCAGATGAAGAGTTCTCAAATCAAAAATAGGGAAATCTAATTATGTATTTGGTCTCTTGTACATCTGCAATAGGGAACTACAAATTTATCAGCTGTTTCAGCCTTTATAGTGCTTGAAACAGGTTCAGTAAGAGTAATTTAATGTAAAAGCCTCCCTTATCAGTTTGGAGAGGCAAACAGGACTTTGAGAAACCATAAAAATTCTGAGCTTGCTTCTCGCATTCTCCATTCTTTTAGATCTCTGATACAGCCGTTTCAAATGAACAGTCTTTTCCACTTGAGTCAGACTACCTGCATACTCAGTTTCTGATGTGTTAAAAAAAGAAATGAACCAGGACCTCCCTTTATGCCTCTTCCCTGTCCTGTGGCTAAAGCAAAGGATGAAGCTGCACATCTTTTTCCTTTTTAGGTCCAACTCAATCCACAGCAGACTGTAGCAGTCTCCCATCTATAGATGGGAGAGCACCATCCACCTATCTGTCAGGCCCCACAATACCACACATTCCCTTGCCTTGACTCCTTTTATCATTAGGTGCTGTAAGAGCTTCTTTGTTAGCAGAAGAAAAAAGAAAAGTTAAAAATTTCTGGGGCTTAATAGTTATTACATAGAATTCCACTTGTACTTGCAATACTCTGCAAGAGTTTTCATGCTGCTTATTAAATTGAGCACATTAAAACAAGAGCAGCCTTGCATTGGAAAGTGCCTTTGGTGGTTTGCCCACATGGCAAAACACCACACTCAAACCAAGCAAAAGCTTTCAACTTGAGCAACTCTTCTTCATTTCATCCAGAGACAGGTGTTTCTATCCCAGGGCCACATCCACCCTTCAGCTGCCAGCAAGGCTGTCACTTCACACTCAATGTAATCCCATAGAAACCCATATTGCTGGTTACACAAGTGTCTGCACCCCCCTCCTGCCCCAGCAGGTCACTGCCATTGCCTCTGCTGGTGGCACTAGCTTGGATGTGGGAGTGTGGGGAGACACATAAAGGGCTCAATCCAGTTTCTTTGTTTAGGGGAATTTCCAGTTAAAGCAGCTCCTCTCTCTGCTTCAACACTCACACCAATTCTTATGTAAGAGACACAGGAAGAGGGAACGGAACCTCAAGTCCCTGGTGAAGCAGCAGCAGTGATTCATGATGAATACAAGTGGTGTATAACCACACACAGTTCCTCTTGTACTTCCTAGCCATTATCCAAGTAAGAATGGCAACTCACTACCAAAAAAATGATTTTTTTTCCTTTGAGGATGATGCACAGCATTTTCTAAAAGGGCAGCAAAACCACAACACACAAAATGCTAGATTTCTTCAAAATTTCAGGAAAAGCTAAAAATGGTGTTAGGTAAATTGAGAATTAAAATTAAACCCTTACATTCCAACTTTATATTTCTCATAAAGGCCTGATGCTCCCAAACAAGTGTCACAGAAAATCTACTAGTTAGAATTAATAACAATAACATGTCTTCCTCAACTTAAAAATATTTAAAAAATATTATCACCTGCACATCATTTGGGATAGGCCAAAGTTGTTTTGTGCAATCGATTCTGTAGCTTGTAAACCAAAGTGTAAATCCATTCTGTGTATATGATAAAATGTTTCTGTTTCTTTCTTCACTTGGATTGCAAAAAGAATGTGGAATATAAAAGTTTAAAGTTTCCTCAAGGAAAATCCTTACCTGTGGAGGAGTGTAAGGCATTATATCCAAATCACTAGCTAAGGGGGCCTGAAGCTGAGGCATAGAAGGTGTTTCAGTCATATCACCTTCCTCTTCTCCCATCTCTTCCATGTCCTCATCACCTCCTTCCAACTCAGCAAACTTTGCTTCGAGCTGCTGAATCTTCTTTTCCAGTAGTGGAGATGGTTCCTTCTGGGGAACTATGGGTTTTCTGGAAGGTAGAGGAGGAAGACAAAAAAGCAGCTGAGAACACACTCATACTTTACAGGAGAAAGCACATATTTCTGAGGAGAAAACCACCTTTTCTTCATTTATCATTGAACAATATGGGAACTGGTGTCTCAGGATGTGCCTGTGCTTCCTTGCAGAACCCTGAGCAGAAATCACGCCTTGTCTGTGGCCAGTGTTTCATTTCAGTCACTCATTAGAAGGATTTATTTTTTTATGAATTAGAAGTGTATTTTAATGCAACAAGTGCTTAATTTCAGTAACAAAAGGCAGTTAACACCACACCTTCCTTATATTTTACATTTAAATTAAGTTAGGACTTAGTATTTTTTCCTAAAGTCAGAAGAAAAAGAAAACATCCAGTCGTATTAAGACATGAAAAGACTGATCTACATGGGCTTCTTCCCAAGAGTTTGATCAGCTGAAATTACTGTCCTACAACTATAGGTTCTATTTATGAGTTATTATCCTGGGTCTGGCTGGAATGTGGTTAATTCTCTGCACAGCAGCCCCTGTGGGGCTGTGTTTTGCACTTGTAAGGTGATAACACATCACACTGTAATTATTGTTGAACAGTGTTGGCACATCCTCAGGTCCTTTGCCTTTTCCCACTCTGCCCCCACCGCGGGCTGGGGGTGGGCAATAATTTGGGAGGGGAGACAAGTGGGATAGCAAATCCAAACTGACCAAAGGTGATAGTCCATATGGCATGACACTGTGCTCAGGAATAAAAGCTGTAGGGAAAGAGAAGGATGGGGGCACATTTGGGGTTATGGTGTTGGTCTTTCCAAGTAACCATTACTGAGGCCCTGCTTCCCAGGGAACAGCTAAACATCTACCTGCCAATGGAAAGCAGGGAATTAATTCCTTATTTTGTTTTGTTTGTGCATGTAGCTTTGCTTCACTTATGCAACTGTCTTTTGACTTGACCCAGGAGGTTTTCCTCCTTCTGCCCTTCAGATTCTCTCCCCCATTCCACAGTGATGAAGTGAGCAAGTGGGGGCTGAGCTGCCAAGCAGAGTCAGCCCACCACAAACCAGCAGAGACTCCCTCACGCCCACCACATTTTTACCTAAAATAGTATATTTCATCATCTACAACTTTTGCAGAGAGAGAAAACCTCTTCAGCCCTTTGAATTTCTTCATCTGTTTGTCACTCTCGTTGTAGCGGCTCTCACAAAGGAAAACGTCGTTCTCGGAGATTTCTGTTGGTCTGCAGGAGAGGAAGTCTTTGAATGACAGAACGACACACTTGCCTGCAGAAATGAAAGAGCTGGGTAAGAAAGCAGCCACACTTGCAGACTTTTTGTAAAAAGGGTGGAAACTCCAGTTTTTAGCCTGTCTCGAAGATTCCTGGTATTTGGCACAACTATGGAAAATACACCCATCGGCATTATAATCAAACAGTGCCACTCCAGAAACCTACAGCAACTTCATGCAGCTTTTGGATAGTTTAAAAGCACTAGAAACCCCCCAAAACAGCAAACCCCCATGGCCACTGTCAGTTACTCTATTTATCACAGTATCAGAACTCCAAAACAAAGGGCACAGCCATCATCTTCTGCAACAAACCAAATTTCAACCTCCTTCTTCTCCTTCAACTTTCCAGGTAACATGTACTGGAATAATTACATTAAAAAGCAAGAATATTGGAGTTTTCTGTTCCCTGGCTGCAGACAACGTTCACTTTGTTATCATACATGTAACACCCTTATTGTAAGAAAGCTTCTTATAGTGAAAATCCTCACCACAGGTTCCTAAGACAGGAATGTGTACTAGAAACCCTCCAAATAATCTCTCCTCCCTCCCTCAATACGAAAAAACATATTTGGAATAAAGCCTACACGTAGCTATCAATCACTTCAGATTGGGTAGGAAAGAGAGTGTCTGTTGGATATAAAGTTGTTAATAATTACCCAAAATGCAAGTCATTGGACAGGTCTCCTCCAGGTTACTCAGAAACACTTCCTTCTTGTAGAACATCTTAGTTGGTTCATGTTCAGTTTCCTCGGGATGTATAAAGATTGGGCCAAAGAAATAAGCAGCTCCATCTCGCACCCACATCTTTTCAATCCTGGAAAGAAACCAAACCACTGACATGAACAAAAGGCCACTACTCCCAAACGAGGCAGGACTGGGTTGTTCAGCAAGGCTGGCAGTGGAAAACAACTACAGAAGAACAGCCTATTCCATCTGTACAACTGAACCAGGTTTTTATCAGGCAGCTAAACTTCCATCTCAGTCTATTAAGGCCTTGTACCACTTCTTTTCACCCACAAGATTTTTTCCCCATCCTCTTTTACACCTTGTGCACCCAGCCCATCTCTTGCCCAGGTTCTTTTCAGTCCACAAACTGCACATAAAGAAGTTGCACCAACCTTCCCACTCGAGGTCGCACGAGCCCGTGTGACTTTATGAAGACACAGTCCCCAACCTTAAGCCACATATCATTGTAGCAGAGCTGCTCAAAGTAATGGCAACCAGGCTCTCCATTGGACATTTCCACTGGGACATCTTCTTTCTCCTGCAGAGGAATGTAGCAATAGTACATCAACAGATCTGTACAGGCCAAAGCCTTCACATTTAAATATGGAATTGAAAACCTGAAGACACCCTCAATGTCTGTCACAGCCCTTCCTATTTCATAAAGCTGCAATTTTGCCAGAACAGTAATTTACAGGTTTTTTTTGTTCTACTGCTTCAAAGTTAACTGCCCAAGCCAAGCCTTGTCAGCTTACTAAAATGGTTTAAAGCTCAGGAATGTGCTTAAGGGGCAAGAATTGAGTATATGGCCAAGATAAAACACACAGAAATTTAATGACTCAACTCTCTTATATAGTAATAAGAGCACTCCATGTATTGCTTACAAATTCATCTCATTTGCTGTATTTAATTTTCTGCTTTTTAGTAAAAACTCACACTGTGCCTCATCTGCTCTTTCAGTCTGGGATTTCAGAAAGCCAATGAAACACAGGCTGTCTCCCCAGGATGTGGAAGGAAAAGACCCTGTCAGTTTTCATTCTCTCTGTAGAAGCAATTCCATCTTTTCTCATGATGTAAATAAATACATTAATACCCACTGAGTGTCTGACCAAACCTGACAATGAGTGTACTGGGTATTGTGTCCTCAGGCTGTTCAAGAACTCAATGTAAAGTGCATTTATTTTTTCTGGTTTATGATACTTTTATTATTCTCATTTTTTATGGCTCTAAATTTAGCTTAGATAAAATGAATTCATTTTAATACATTTACTTTACATTTATTTATTACTCTAAGTACAATAAATAAACAATTTTATCTAGTATGTTGGACAGGAATATTCTTAAGCATTTTGACAATACGCTACTTAGTTTCAACCACAAATAGGTCACAAACACCAGAATATTATGTATTACCTGCTGCTGCCTAACTACCATTTTACTGAAATGCTACGTAATAAAGAATTTCTGCATTGTCATGAAATAAAACTAGACCTTTAGTCCTACAGGTTCTTTATGCTTAAGACAAGTTTTACAGTAAAAGCGTAATTTTCTGAAGTGGTAAAAAACCCAGATCAAGTCCTTTACATGATCCCAAGAAAGAGGCTGTCAAATCTAACAGATATGTGCACAGTTTATTTGCTGTTTAGTCTATTTGTATTTTGTTTGTGTTCATTTACAAATGTGTACAACACGATTGATAACAGAAACATGGTATTTATTTATATTTTACTATGTCTGAATGCTGTGAAAAACTCAAGTCATAACATTTTGTCCTTCTTTACTTGCCAAACACAACCAGTGTTCCTCTTTACATACCTTTTCAAGGTGAAGGACACCTTCTCCCACCTTACTGTCCTCCAGGGTTTCAGTGTGCTTCTCCTCCTCTACCTTGTCTGTATTGGCAAACACAGAGGCCACCCGGACCACAGGCAGGGGCACGTCCCGTGGCACAAACCTGACCGAGCTCACGGGCATCGTCCACAGTTTGATCTTTTTAAAGGACTTGGTCTTGGCAGAGTAGCGCGACTCGCACACGTACACATCCTCATCTCGGAAGTTTTCAGGGCACAGCTTAAAATATTCCTGCACAGTGAAGGAAAAACCAGGAAATATTTCAGCAACACACACACACCCCCACAGACACGCAGTGAACTCCCTTTTGTGTTTCTTTTTTTTAAATCCTTCTCTCAGGAGCCTTTCCACTCAGTTCTTTTCTTCCAGTCTGGCATCCAGGTTTTATTAAAAATAACAGCAATCAAGAAGAAATCCCTCCCTTAGAGAAGAAGCTAAATTCAGGTTGGCACGTGAGAAAAGAGCTGGGATTTACTCATTTGGCAAACTGGTGCATGAACAAGTACGAGACCTGCAGCTTGAAACCAACTTTACAAGATTTCTGAGCTTTGACTTGGAAAAACACGATCACCAAGTTGGGGGTGATCATAAACATGGATCTACAAACCAACCAGCACAGGGAAACACCATCACCTGGGTGACCTACAGATCTCATGAACCAAAAATACAAACAGCCCACAGGAGCAAATCCTATTTTATTTAAGTATTACTAGAACGTCTCTATGTTAGAGTATCTGCAGCTCTGCAAGAAAACAGCAAAGAACACAGAATTTGCTTAATAAACTAGTCTGAATAGGTTCTCACCTTGACAAACATGACCACACATTTGCCTAAAATCTTGCTAACAGGAACTTTATTGTAATAGTCACTTTTAAAAACTTCCTTCTCCAAGAATTTTCGCGTTGCAAGATGGAATGTTTCATTGGGTCGGTAAAACCAACAGCCATAGAGCCATTTCTCTCCTTTAAGACAGAAAACAACAAAAAAAAAAGGGAAGGGAGATGGAAAGAAAAAAAAAGTGTCAAATGGCATATTCTCTAGAAAGAACAACTACAGATTGATTAATCAAATAGCTAGGTAGCTATTTATACTGAGAGCAATCTGCTTTCAAACAGGAAAATATTAATTAAACTTTTCAGGCAAGGAAAACTAGGTTGCTTAAAAATCCTGCCAAGTGTTTTTTCCCCAGTAAAACCTGCCTAAGCAAAATAAAGGAGGAACTGGGTTTTTATCTATAAATCTTGAATTTCAGGCCTTGAAATGGCTTCAAAGTTTACACAACAATCACCTGATCTCAGACAACTGGTTTTAAGGTTTTTCAGCACTATTTCTTCCATGTTGCACAGTGACAAATTGTTGTCAACAATGATTTATAAAGAAGTCACAAATATGCACTATTTTTCTAAATCTAAGAAAATCTGTAGACTGAACCAGACTAAAAAGTGCTACTCACGTTCCCCCCCACAGACAAAATATATTTGTTATGGCTTGATTTGGCCTAGAAAAATGCAAGATTTGGCTCAATTCTGAAATTGAACAAAGGCAAGTTCAACTTGCCTCAGAAGTTTTCCTCAGGAACATTTGCTATTACATGTGCCCAACTCTGGTCCAGATTTCTCAGCACAGAAAGCCAGTGCTGGTTCTCCTACAGCTAAATTCCAAGGAGCCCCTCCCACTCAGAACCCCACCCTCTGGGATGCTTCCAGTTTGAGGGTAGGCAGAAAGGAACAACAAGAAAAGCACATGCTGATCCAAGGACTTTCTATTTGTAATATCCGTTGGGGAAAAAAGCAACTCAGAAACAAGAAAAACACTCAATTCACACCTAGTTCTGGAAATGTAATAAATAACATTACACAAACTGGAAGCTTAAAATAGTTGCCCCATACTGCTTTCCCACAGCAGAGCCAGCCTTACCAGCTGAGTCCTCCCAGAGCCGCTCAATGCAGACGATGTGGGGTTGCAGGTTGGCCTCTGCAGGCTCCACATACACATAATCCCCCACATGGTACATGCTGTTCTTGAAGCTGCAGTCCTGGCTGTAGGTCCGGTGCAAACTCGAGAGCCCAGCTGAGCCAGAGGAATCTTCACTCTTTTCAGCTTCTTATTTCAAGAAGGGGAAGACAGATGTTAGTCATGTCACATTTCCACAATAGCCAAGATTCACAGTGTCAGTGCCCTCACCCTGAGGAAGGAGCAGCCAGAGTTTACTGCTGCTGACATCAGGGGGGAGAGGAATCATGTTAAGAAGATAACTAAAGGGTAAGGAGTGAACAGCTCTGCTGCCCCCGGGAATAGGAGAGCTTTACTCCTTCCCTCAGACACAATGGAGCATGGACGGGACAGTCAGCAACTGTGAAACACAAAGGATCTTTGCAGGAGGTTTCTTGCCCTACAAACCAGTGCAAGCCCACTCCTCTTCACCCTCACAGCAGCCAAGTAAAAACACAAGAGGCTTACTTAGATATCCCTTCTTTAGCAGTCTGATCAGACAACACCATCAGCACATCAAAAAACCAGTATTTGTCAAAAAGGAAACAAAACTATCAGGGCTAAGTTTATTATAAGCAGAAAACTGAAGTAAAAAACCTATTTTTTCTTTTCCAATATCCTTGAAAGAAGAATACTGGTACCCAGCATGTTCTGACTAAAGAATTTACATAAATTTATTAATTACCTACACCTCTTTCTTAAAAGCCCTCTGGCCTGGCTGATAAGGACCAAACCAAAATATACCTCTCATAACTGCTGAGGTCTCCTCAGCAAGCAAAGCTGCAGCAACAGCAGAGCCCACATAATACATGTGGAGACAGTTTTCAATTAATACATTCAAAATTAATGAAAAGGAAGTAGATACCTCTCTTCTCCTCCTCCCTTTTGAGCTTATCCTCCTCTATTTCTTTGGGCAGCTTTTCCTTCTTTTCCTTTTCCACATCGTTGTGAAGATGCTTGGTGGTGTAGCTGAGAGCAGGAGACAGAAGGATCTCTCCATTCTTACACAGCTCATCTCGAATTTTAATAAAGAACTGCTGAAGTTCAACTGCATCCTCATAAATCTCCGAATCAGTCCTGTACAAGAACAGGTACAACAGGGCAAAGCCGGTCAGTGCAGAGTCAAACAGGAGCCTGAACACACTGTCACTTAGTGAACAAACTAAAGCTTCACTCTCCTAACAGGGTTCTGTGTTGCTCATCTAAGTGTGATTGCTCCAAAAGAGCAATTCACCAGTCAAGCTGTTAGTGAGCAGCTCCTCCTTCTCATTTTTCCAATCTAGAAATCAGCAGGAACCTGGTTTTCACAGGGTATTCCTTCAGAAGATTAGTGTCAAAACTATCCCATGGCAGAAACCTAACTTGTTTCCTTGTTCTCAAATGAAAGCAAATATTCCACTGAAGACATGACAGAGATTTTGAGGTTTAGTTTTCCAAACACCCATATCAAGGAAAGCAAACACCTTAAAAAAACTTCAGCCTTTGTCTAAATTAACATGCAAAACTCATGTGATAAAGGATTCCTGAAAAATAAGGGTTTGCTCACCTGTTCATTCTTCTTGCCCTCTCCAGGACCTCAAACATGTTCTCCTGGAACAAGTCCAGTCTCCTATAGCGATTATTTTCAACATTTTTTCGGATAATATCAAAAGTCAGAGGAGGTTTATTTGGGAAGTTGGGATCAACAGCTGGAATCTCAGCTAAGGAGTCGCTGTAGCACCTGCCCTCATCATCCTGGTGGCTCATAACAGATACAAAAAGGTTGTGGATGAGTTCCTGAATTAGCAAAGTGACATTGGGCACATGAGAATCCTCATCTCCTTCTATTTCTCTCCGCGTTTCAAGCAAAACCTTATGCAGGACCAGGGCATCCTTGTAAATCAAAGACTCGGGCTCGTTATACGTGCAGGCGTTATTGAACATCATCACAAAGTCCTCCACCATGGAGTCGATGTCCTGGTATTTATTGGCCATCATGTGACTCCTGATCTTCTCCATGTCCACGGGCTTTTTGATGGTGACGTAGTAGTCGGGCAGCTCGGAGCGGGAGGGCAGGCGCAGGAAGATGGCGCTGAGCCGCCGGCCCCGCTTGTCCGTGTAGTTCTTCACGGCCTCGTACACCTCGTTCAGCTTCTGCTGCATGGGAGTCATGTACTTCGACTTCTTAGGAGAAATGCCACTTTTTCTACCTACAATGACAAAGAGAAAAAAAGAAAAATGACAAAAGCAAGAACTTGGGATGCTTATTTGTCCATCTTCTTTCCACTGGAGAATCGCCTATTGAAGAACTTCACAGGATGAGCAGCTGTATTAATTAATTAATATTTTTCTCAGAAGGCTATTTTTGGTAAACACAGAATCACAAATCACTAATGGTCTCTTCAGATTGAAGCATGGAGAACATCTCTTCCTGTCTAATGTCATTATCAAATTCCTCTAAACTCAGTTTGGTCTTACCAGCTCTACATGAATTTCTCTCTACAGCTGTTAAAAATCCAGTCCTCACGGGTTTTCTTATCACCAAAATGAAGTATTCTAAATATCATCAGATTCCTTTGTGACATGTTTATGCCAAATTAGAGAGGATTATTATAGGTGAAATGTAAAATAAGGCCTCCCATGGGATTATCAATCACATTAGCCTGTTGATTAATTCAGGATCTCGCGCAGCACTGCACAGACTCTGCCTGAGCTCTCTACACCTGCACCCTACCTGAGAGCTGCACATTTAATTTTCAAGAGGACTGTGTGGAGTTATTTTCTTTAAGCCCTTCTGTGCAGTTTTATCCTTCTCAGTTGAGTTCTCAACACATATTAAAGTGACCTAAGATGTGAGCAGTAGCAAATCTCATTTGTAAGGGCCACAGCTGTAGGAACAGACACAGGACATTTCTCTTCTGTGTTTTTTGTGGCTTTCAATAATTTTCCAAATAAAGCTCACTTCTTTTTTATCCTTCCGTGGCCATCCCAGACATTTAACCAGGGAAATGAAGAGCTTTGCTCAGTTTGAGAAGCACCTCACTTGTAAGCCATTGCTGTAGCACACATTCACTGTGCTAATGAAGTGTGACTGAGCACATAATGCAATATCTAACATTTGGATAACACTATTTGACTAGGTCACACTCATTCCACCCATTCCTAAGTTTTCTTTCCTCACTCAAGAGTTGTTCCTATATGCAACAACTTAACTCCCTTTTACAGGCACATAAACATACTATTGCCATCACAATTTTGGAAATGCAATTCTACTTTGCAAACCAGTGTAACTGTGCAGAACATGTCTATTCTAAAAGGAAGGTCTGTTCATCTGTATTGTTTTGTAAGTGGTGAAATGAGACAAAGCAATGCACAAGGTTGTCTTACTTAGCTTTAGTTTAGGGGATGCAACATCATCATCTTCAGCCAAGGGTCCCAGCTCTTTCCTTTTTTCTTTAAGGATCTTTTCCAGCATATGGGCATCATTGTACACCTATAATCAGAAAAGTAATCAAAACTCAACCAAAACAAGGTCTTATTGTGTTTAGACTAGTTTAGAGCCAGCCCCAAGAAATACGTAAATGTTAAGTTGGAAAAGCTGGAAGCAAAACTGAGTACTTCAGTCAAGGTGCAAATGTGAGAAATAAGCCCTTCTTTTGAACTGACTTACACAGGTAAGCAGAACCAAAGAACACCATCTAAATCAGGGAGCTAAAATCCTTGAATGAATCATCCAACTAAGCTGCATTTCTATTCCAAAGTCAGAGTTGTCTTATCAACTCCCTCATCAAACCCTTCTGCTGAGGAATCAAAGATCTTTGAACTACTGTGATTCCACCAAGGTACAAAGGACTAGAACAGTCCTCCTGGGCCTTCAAATCCATTCCCAGCGAATGCAACCTCACCATGAAGTTCTCTACAGCAGCAGCTCAAGCTCCTCAGTAGGAACTGCTGCAGGTTTCTTACCACCACGCTGTTTCACAACACCATGTTTACAGCCCGAGAAACATCACAATATAGACACACCCTACAATATATTTGCAAATGAAAAACATAATTCCTTTCAGCCTCATTTTGCTGGGCTAAACAAGTCAGGTCTTCTAGTCTGACCCCCCACATCCATGAGAACAAAGCAGGCTTCTTTCTAAGACATCCCTTCTCCGAAGTCCTGAGAACTTCTATTTCAGTTCCATAAGGAACCATCACAAATAACATGAGTAACAGTCAAAGCCAAAGCATTCTGATGTGACCTCTCTGTGTGCAAAGCAGCAGGTAGGTGTGCCTGCTGCCCCAGGGCAGTACCTGGGAGCCCTCCTCGTTGTAGTGCCGTGCGTTCCGGAACATCAGCTTCATGTCCTCCATCATGGTCTCCTCCGCCGCGTACTTGTCGTTGCGGATGTTGTGCTCGATCATCTTCAGGTCCATGGGCTCCAAGATGATCTTGTAATAGTCTGGGTAGTCCTTTTTGGAGGGCTTGACCATGAACAGATCACAGAGCCGCCTGCCTGTGCCCGGTTCTCGTGCCTCCAGAACCGCGTTGTACAGGATCTTCATCCGCTGCTTTCGTATGTTCTTTTTACTGTGAGGTCAAGGGGAAGAACAAAGAGGAGAAGAATAAATATCAGGGGCTCCTTTCCCCACTGCCAGCACTAATATTAAAGTGGCATTAATCTCTGCCATGAAGAAACAAGGGGAAGGACCTAAATATACACAAAAAGTGCAGCATTAAAACAGGGCAGTAGAATTTGCAAACAGTGACAGCATCATAACCAGCAGGCTACTGCTAACCAGGAAACTACTTTTAGATATGATTTTCCTCTCATTGGCCCTGAGTTTGAGTGCTCTACAGAATAAAAAAAAAAATAATCACTTGTTTTCAGAAGTGCAAAGGTCCAAAGGAGCTTTAAGCACCTTCCAGCTGCAGAGAGAACGGACCGGTCAGGACCAGCCATCTGAATCTGAGACCTCAAGATGCAGAGTAAACAGGGAAAAAGCCTCCAGCACCTTCATGCCTACCTCTGATGAATACAGAGTACCAAAGACTTGAGCTGGTTATCTCAGGGCAATTCTGTACCCTCTTCAGTACCAGATAAAAGAAAATACAGACATCAAGAATGTAGTAAAAAGAATGACTTAAATATCTATCAATCACAGCCCAATGAAGTTAGAAGTCAATAAAGCTCACCAAAACTGCAAACCCAGGTATGAAATGGTACATGCTATCCCTACAGACCTCACAGTCATCCTGTGTGTAGCTGTTATGGCTGTCTCAAGAAAAGTGACAGCACAGCTAAGACACATCAGAAAAACAGTTATGTGAGGCTTCTGGCACAGATACTGCATGGTCTGCAGTGAATCAGGGAAGGGAGAGGAAAGCTTTGTTAATAGTGTAATCTCAGCTCAGGTACCACTGCACTCACCAACAAACTCACTACAAAGCACTTTTACACAAGCTTCCAATCAGCAAATTCCTTGAGACTTATTTAGCTGGTTGTAATTTTGACTCTATTATCTGTAAAGACAACACCACCAATAAAAACTCAGCTGCAGAATGTGCAAAGCAACCCTGTACAACTTGTTAGAAACCAAACTGCATGACAAGTTTTCCATCTTCTGGATCTTCTCATCCCACATTTCAAATACACCTCATTCAGCCCAGCCTCACACCTGATACCTCTTGCTCCTTGGTGAGGTCACAAAAACAACTAATGAAAATTAACAACAAAGAAAATTCAAAATATATCTTCTATAGATTAAAGACTTTTTTTCTGCATTATCGTCACTGCCGGGAAATGCTGCTTAGCTGTTCACATTAGCAGATAAGCAAGGCCAAGCTGCCAAATTCCCCATTTTACCACGTTTCCAAGTTTTAACATTCAGTTCAATGGCAGTAGATAAAGTTAAACCCAGGCAGAAATAGGAAAGGGCCTGGCAATACTCAACATTCAGGTCATGCATCTGATACACAAAAGGAGACATTCAAACAACTTTTCTCTGTACAACTGTCATTTTCCCCACTGGATGAATTTTGCATGGGTTATTAGTTTCCTTTTTCAGCAACATTTTGGAATTCCCCTCAGTGGTTCATGTCTGACAGCAGCAGCATTTACAACCTTCTTTTCCTTCCTACCATACAGTAAGTGAAATGGGTAACAAGTATTCAACTGACAACCTCAGAAGCATTTTCAGGTTCTCTTCAGACACTATTTTGATTTCCCTTACCTATGAACACAACTTTTTCCTTTTTATTGCTCTTAGATGCCAAGGCCTGACAGATTTTTACTCTGAAGCATTTCAGTGCTGTCTCACACAAGCTGATCAAAAGCAACACAGGGTTAAAAGGGTATCAATGACAATTTGACTTGTTCGATTAGGTAAGTACTTCTCTTTGAGCCTGAAGATCACAACACTAGCAATTTTTGCAATTTGTTCCTTCCTGCTTACTTGGTACTGTGGTCTGCCTTACCTTTGCACTACATTTCTTCCTCCCAGCATCCCTTGACTCTACCACCTCCTGAATCCATGTTCACATTTTCTCTCTGCAGATTTTTATGAGTGTACATTGCTGCACTTACTTGATTGTTCTTCAGTGCCTCTTGGCTGATGCTCTATTTCATTCCCTCCCACCTCCCCACAACTGCTGTTACTTTGACAAAACAAAGAAATAAACACACAGGAAGCTGAAGGTCACAAGCAGCGCCAAAAAAAGATGCTGAATTACAGTTTTACACTGGCTGTTGCTACTATTGCAATAATATTGTCATGAAACTGGAACTTGTTTCAAATGATACCATGAGGCAGACTAGAGAAACCACCCCTTTCTGGAGTGAAATGCATCACTAATATTAATTATGTAACAGCTCTCACTGTAAAGAACACTTTCCATAAACCATCCTTATGCTCACTAAGAGCCTATTTGAAATCACTGGTTTGTGTTACGGGATCCAGAGTAATCCACCTATACTCAGTTTATCTATTTGTCAAATATTCTCTCTGGCCCAGCTGTTGAAGGGTAAGGAACTGAAAAGGGTAAATTCAGAAGGGGGAGAGAAGCAGCCCTGTAACATTAATGATGAGAACTCCTCAAGTAGAGAGGTCAGATAATGAAAACTGAAAATGTTTATGCCAGGAGACTGTACTAAATAAAAATATTTGTAGAGCAATACTATAAACTTCAAAAAACATATTCAACTATGGTATTAACTTTAATTATATTCTAAAATCGCTACTCAAACTACATAAGTAGTCATAGAGGGGGGAAGCAGTAGAAGGGAAGCAGTAAGTGCTAACAACCTGTGAAGGTATTACACTCACCAGGCTAAAAAAGCCAAACCAAAACAAACCTCCAAACAAAAATCCTGAAATCTGCTGAAATAAAATACCCAATTCAGTGCAACTACAGTGTCCATGCCACTTACTGATGTCGACAACTATCATCTAATAGGCCAAAATAGGAAAATAAAGTCAGCAAATAGTTTTGAATTAATCAGGACCAACACTTAATGATGTTAACTTTCAGAATTACAAATCCTTACACAAAAGGTAAAAAACCCATGGCTCAATATTCTCTTTAACAAATAGAAGATGCAGCAATGTCCTGGTCTGCAGGAACTACAGGAGCTCATACCTTTTCCTTTTTGAGCTTCCAGTATCAGATGTAGCAGAAGAAATCATACTGTCCCCATCCTCAATGTCGTCTCTGCGAGCAAGCTCCTTCTTCTTTGCCTGAAATAAACCCAACATTTCTAAAGTCAAACTCACTGCTGGACACCTCCAGAGCAGTGTTTTGGTTGTTGCACTCCACATACCTGCATAACCTGCTGCATTTTCAACACTCTTTTATAGATGGCAGAATTGGGAACATTGTAGCGCTTGGCATTTTCAAACATCAAATTCAGATCAGCCTCCAGCTGATCCAAAGTTTCATATTCATGGTTTTTCAGCTTGGTTCTGCAAACAGAAGTAACAATCAGATATTTCTCAAGTTGCACAGTGCCAAACAGTTCTTTGACATCTTCATTTTCACGACAAACCAATACTCAGAGAGATCTAAATCCACAAACGGTTTTTTCTGATGCTCTGGTAACATCTTCCAATTGCAACTATGTAAGGGAAACACATCTCCTCCCAAAGGATGGTTTCAGTAATTCTGGAAGTTCTGGAGACTGAAGGCTTGTTTTCATACTCAAAGGAGATGTTACAAATGAGGCAGAAGCATGACCTGCTGAGACCACTCCAGTACTCTCATCTTACCCCCTCCAATTTTTCTGTCTTCTCTTAAAAAATATATTTGTGTTGACTTGTACTACATGTGAAGTGTGAAAATGAAGTTCGAAGAGTATTATCAACAACAAAAAAGTCATTTTTAATATGCTAAACACATGAATCAGTGTACTGTTTGCCAATATCTTAATGTGTTTTCTTGTATTTCCTTGGACAGGTGCTGAAAGGTCTAGCCAACTTTATCAAATCTTCCAACACTTCACACAGCAGAGAATATTAACCTACAACACAAATCCCAAACCCCACCACAGCTGCAAAGCCCACTCCTCCTCCTCCTCCACACTCCCTCTTCACCCTCCTGCCTGGCACATCCATCACTCACACACCTTTAAGCCCAGTTTGGTTTCCACAGCATGGGGCTCAATGTGAACCTCCTCAATGCAGCAGCACCACTCCCACAAAATACATTTCGTATAAAACCTTTCAGTCCCAAGCTTGCCTCTACCACCACCATTTGTTGATCCAAATAGTCAAGGTGCAGACCACCTGATGGCAAGCAAACAACTCCCATTCACAGTCATGTTCAGCAAAGGCTTGACAACTAAAGTAAAAATCCAGACTTAGACCATATGGTTTGGAAAGACTGACAACTTCCAACCACAGATTGAAGAATGAAAAATGCACAGGAACAAGAGTGATCCTGTTCTAGTCTGCAAAGAGCCTCCTCTCTTACCACCCTCTTCAATGCACTTGCTGTCAGCAAACAATAGGATGATTAATTAGGAAGGTTATTCACAGTACTTTGAACAGATTTAATTACACTCAAACTCAGCAGAACTCAAGTGTCGTGACTTTTCTGGTTTTACAGCATGAAATGCAGCTTCACAATAAATTTTTAACAAGCCATCTCACCAATCTTGGAAGGAATGGATTTTATAAACATCGGTTTACTTAGTAAAGTGAGGTTAAAATTAACCAAACTCATAGCTCTACAGAAAGTCGCTGCCAACATAATACAAATTAAATTTATATACTAGAGAATAAGACACATTTCGGTGAAATGAAGGACAGTGACACAACTGACTAGAACTTGGAAGAACAGCCTTTTAAACATAATGATGTTTGTGAAATGAGGAAAAAAAACAGTTTAAAAAATAGGCTACATTTTCATAAGGCCACTAAGCCCCAAACAACACTGGCATGACATTTAGTTTGGTCAAAATCAGAACAGTAATTTAAAAAAAAAAATGTAGTAAGCTGGTACTCATCTCCCTAAGAGGTCCAGTGGAAACCTATCAGCCCCTCCTGGCAGAACAGCTGTAAGAACCGATGGTGAGAGATACTCTCTCCATGTAGTCAAAAGATCCATCTTATTAGACACACACTGTGCCTAAATATTTCCTACAGAAACAATTCAAACCCATGGCTAAAAACAGTTATGTAACTTAAATTTTCTGTTATTCAGAAATGGTGAAGTGCTAGTCCTGCCTCTTCAGGAAAAAAAAATCCACTAACAAAGAATGTGTGGGAAGGCATTTGACAAAAGTCCTACTGAGCATAACAGTCTTATAAAATATGTTGGGAACATTACTTGAACCCGTGATTTTATAAAGGCCTTACAAACAATATGCACTGAAAGTACTTGTTAAGGTAGGAAAACTGGATATGCAAACAGAAGATTTAAAAATACACAGTATTCAACAAATATTAGGTGACAAAAGGAATGAAAGAACTGCTAAATCTCAGATACAGTGAACATTTACAATGCATTCTAAATACTAGAGACATCATTTTCTTGGCAGAGAACATTTTCCCAATTGGCTCTTGCATAAATTAAGCAAACAGGAACACAGAAGAGCTCTAGAAACCCTTCAGACTTTAACCCAGGCAGCAGCTCCATTACTTCAAGATAAATTCCACTCCTTTATTTACCATGTTACTAAAACTGGTTAAATTACATGGCAAAATGTGCTTGACCAGGAGACTACATTTACTATAAACTCCACTCAAGCAATTAATAACTAACCCAAAAGCAACAAGAGCCACCAGAAATCTCACTCTTTCAGGAGAACCTCAACACACCCCAGTACAGGGGAATGCAACATTTAGATGTGGCACATTCATTAGGAAAAAGCATTTCAATTCTCCAAACAGCAGACATCACACAAACCTAACTGTGTTACACCAGAGCCCTGCCCATATGAAACCTCAGCTACAGCCCCTGGAGCACGAGACACCAGGATGTGCCAGGGAAGGCATCAATTGCAGTGCCTGTGCTCCCACATGTGTTTTAGGAGGGCAGCTGCCAGCGAATTCCCTGGCACACCTTCCTCCTCTCATACAAAGCAGCCTGACCCACTTGCCTTAGGGATTATACTTCCTAATGCTGTAAAATTTAATAAGGAACACAGTTCCTGTAAGCACGCCAGAGCCTAGCACTTGTGTACTAGTACTGAACACATTCTCCTGCAGCATTTCCTGACGATTCCTCTGGTCATTTGTAATCATAGAATGATTCTTCCCCAGCAACGTTAAGTTTGCAAAGTAACCTCCGCGCCAGGCACTTTTACAACACATGAAAGTCATGGCCTTCACAGCATCTTGCCTTTCTTTTTAAGTAGGATTTTCTCGTTCTGCAGCTCTGAGTTTCATCCTGTTTGAGGCAGGGAATTCTCCATCAGTGTGTGGAGGGAATGAAGGGGGAGCCAGGCTCACCTCAGCTCTGCCCACTGACTGGGCAAGAGGTGAGGGGAGCAAATGGAAACACTGGAAATTTCAGCTGAACACAAGTGGTTTTTACTGTGAGGGTGTTCAAACACTGCCACTGATTGCCCAGGGAGGATGTGGAGTCTCCACCTGTGGTGATACCCCAAACCTCACTGGGCACCTGGCTCTGGGCGACCCTGCCATGGCTGGGCTCATCCTGTGACTCTGTGAACAGCAAGTCAGGAGAAAACTGAAGCCACCAGCAGGACTCCCTCCCACACCCAGGAACAGCTGGGCATCAGCACTCAGGTCAGGTGACTGAGGTTCATAATGCTCATAAAGGGACTGAGAACCTGGGATTGGTAAAACATACATCTCATTACACAAAAACATACTCACACACTCCATCGAGAAATCATACATACTTTTTTAGACTTTTCTTGAATTTAGCACACACAAAAGCCCCTGAAATATATGACTAGCTGTAAAACTTGCAGCAGCCACACATTTCACAGTTCTGGCAGGGCAGACTAGGCAGCCAGATGCCAAAGCCAGACAGATATGAGACAGGAATAGCAGGCTTGACTCCAACTCCTTCAGCTTTTCACTAGGACACTTCACTTTTCTGTCCCCATCTGGAAACAGGAGATATGCTCTCTGTATGTTCATCTCAAAAAAACGCCCCAAACCACAAAACAGAAAAACCACCAGCACCAAGAAACCTCTCCACCCCTAATGAGTGGCAGTACAACCATGCCAGCTTCAGTTCACCAATTCAGCACATCAATTAAGTACACACATGCATGACCTCAGGGCTTTCCAGGTACAGTAAGAAAGGAAGATTATGTGGTAATTTAAAAAACAGCTGCATTTCAGAATTTGCAGAAAGAAGCTGAACTACCATAAACATTGTACTTCAACTTGTGAGCCTCAAACACTGTTTCTAAGAAGCCTGTCTATCCCTTTTCATTTTCCAAGCTCTCAGGCAATAAGTCAAATCATTTTTCTCTACAGTTCTTCATACACCTGTGTGGAATTTCTGTACTGCTCCCACAGCCAGATGCAATCTGTCTACACTGTAAGGAAAGCAGAAATGCAGCTGCCCCTCTATGGCAAATTATTTGTTTCCTAACTGATAGCAAGGATCTTTTTAATGGAAAGTCTCTCCCAGTTAAATCTGTTTATACATTATTTGAGCCAATACTTTTAAGTATGTCCAGACAAAAATCTTCCTGACAACTGTCAATGGTTCTTCTCAATTTCACCTTTTTTTTTTTCATGAAGTATATTTTGTGCTTCATTCAAAGCAAGACACTTTCTTTGCCAAGCCAACAGCTGTACTAAGACATGAGAAAAAATGCTTTAAAGCCACTGATGGATAACATAACCAGTGTGGCAGCTCCAGAATTGTTCCCTAGCACATGCAAAAAACCCTCTGACAAGTTAAAAAATCAAAAAGCAGCTTTGTTAGGTTTTGATTTACGAAGACACTGCTTATTCAACAATTACACCAAGTCTAGAGGATCATATTAGGATATAACTAAAATTTGTAGACCTGTGTATGAGAGCAGATTACAAACACAGGAACAGTGTAAGGGCCCAGCTGAAGGACCAGCAGTGGCCAGGGCCACCCAAAGCTTGTCAGCACCATTAAAGGCTATTAATGCACTCAGGACCCTGAGTATCCATCATATCAGCTTATCTGGGGCCACTAAAGAAAGGTATTGTTCATGTCACCCAGTTTTTTATCTGATAGCTGTGCTCTGGCAGCTGATGAACCTTTCATGGTTTCACAGGTTTATCAACGGTGAACTGCTTATTTCAGTCCAGACTAGCTACACCATGAATGAAAATAATTATTCTCCACAGTCATGCTGTGACCTAGACAAAAGGAATGTAATTGCCACCGTTTTTCTACAGTTCACATTGCTGAAGACTATTAATTTAAAACACAGGGCAATAAGAGGTAGTCAAGCTATCAGGAGCAAGGAAAGAGAAAAATGGGGGGTTTGCAGAAGCTTTCATCTCTGCTGCACATGTGGCCTTCAGAGTTACAGATGTGGCATCTTTCAGGCCCATTCCAAATGAAACCCCATGGAAAATAAACCCAACAGCAGCCACCTCTAAAAGACCAAAGGAGTGATGCAGACTGAGGTGAAACAGGCAGCAATCAGATGCAGAGCAAAGATGGTGCATCTAATGCATTAGGTAATGACAGCCTGACCACAGGAGAGGATTCTGGAAAGACAAGAGTTCCACATCAAATACAGTTTGCATTCTGTTTTCTTACCTGATCTGCTGCAATGAAATGGGTGTTTTAATTTGCTGATAATAATCAGGGTATTTTTTCTTGGAGGGCAAGTGGAAAAAGGGTTCAGAGATGAGCTGGCCCTGATTATTTCGGCAACTCCTAACTGTGTCATAAAGCTGGTAAAGAGGATTAGAGGTGTCCATGAAAGAAGTGATGCTCTCAGCTTCGGATTCGCCCTCCTCATAACGAGCTGCAGCTGCACAGGGAGAAAGGAAAAATGGGAAACTCAGCAGGACAACTCAGAGCGGGGGTTTTGACAAATACAGGTTTAAACCAGAAGAAAAGTCCCTCAATCGAGGCTGTTCAGCCACTCCCTGGCAGTCAGATTCATACCTCAGAAAAGGGCACAACAAGTATATCTAGTAAGCCTCGAGCTGACAAAAAGAGAAAAAGGCACTTTATTTAGGTATTGCAAATTTTAGACCATATTAATCACAGCTCACTACAAAATTGTGAAGTTTAGCAGAAAAAATGGACACTAAAGCCTGAAGGTGCACCTCTAATATATGTAGCAAATAAAGAAATAAATATTTTAGAATTATTCTACAATTAGCATAAAATTAATTTGCAAATTTTATAGCCAACTTTTCTATTTATCTTGCTTCAGGATTAGGATAAAGAAATGCTATGAAGAGCTAATATTTGCAACAGATAAAATAGGAGAAATATTGCACGAGCAACAGAAACCAAGCAGAAATGAAAAAATGCTGGTAGTGGAAATACAGCACAGGAAGCAGTAAAGGGCCAATCCCTCCACACTTCATAGCAACACGTGTCATTTGTACTTTGCAGATAGGCATAACATAAAATCTCCCTGGTTTTGCACATGCTAGAGTTAAATTATTCACCCTTTCCCCCCTGTCCTGAGTTGGTCCCTTGGCACACAAGACACTGGGTAACTCAGTTACACAAACACAATTCTCTGACTCTCACACCATGTTTCCTGCTGGCATTTTCATTACTGCTCAGGGGAGGCTGGTGCTGCTCTAGGCTCTCTATCCACATTCAGTAAAGACAGATAGAAATGATGGCAAAGCCAGGGGACACTGACTGTGACAACACAGCCCTGCCATTCCCCCTCAGTCAGTGTGGGACCTGCCAGAGCAGTCAGAGGCAAAGCTAAAACACACACAGCCATCAGCTGATGTGCAAACACATAGCAAAGATGTTCACTACTGATCGAGGGAGGACACTCAAAAATACCCTATTTAGGTATCTATATATGCCAAGGAGTATCACTTAATGGCTCAGCATCTACTACAGGAGCCTGCAAAGCAGCAGCTGGACAGAATAACTCAGGAGGTAATAACTGTGTCTTCCTGCAACCAACACATCGACCTGACCCTGGCTCACAGCCAAGAGACTCCTGTCAGGTCAACGAAGTTTCAAAACCAGATTAGGGTTTAGTTTACTCAGACAGTTTGGTTTGTTTACTCCAGTTGTTCAGTTCTTAGTGCTCCACCAAAATGTAAGAAATAGAATAGAAAAACCAGAACAACTTGTTTTGATGAAAGAGAAAAAATAAGGATCTAGTCAGGTATATTGCTGTACTCTGCTATGTGGCAGCCAACAACAAACCCTGTCTCCTCTGGGGTCCCAAAGCACCTAAACAACAATGAATGCTCAAAGTCTAACTGAAAATAGTTGCTAGTAAAATCAAAAGCAGCATCCAGTCTTAAAACACCTCTAAATGATACAGAAATAAATAAAATATCTTTATTTACAAAAATAAATACATATTCAAAAGTAATACATAATGACCATCTCTGCCTGCCTTTAGAGACTTATAATGAAGAGCAAGGGAGCTGCAGAAGCTGCTCTCAGCCCAGAACATCAGAGCTGAGAATCTTCTACAAGCTCCATCACCCCAAGACACCATCTGCAACTGTGAGGATAAACTCTGTTGTAAACACATATCATTCATTGCTTAGGCAACTGCTATAACCAAAGAAGCTCATAAAGATTCAGTTCTCTGTATGAAGGAGGAGAAAGTTCTGTTCATGTTCAGTCATGCAGCCCAGTTCTCATTTATTTTAACCAGTGTTAGAGGGAGGGAAAAAGGTGAGACAGCAGAGTAACTAATAAAAATACCACTTGGTTTAAATAAAAACCCTTGTCAGCCAGAGACTGAAAGCATAGGGATGTCCAAGCAGTATGTTGAAAGGACAGAAAATGCTAAAAGTAACAGCTCTGCTAAAAAAATTGACTTTGCCTCCTAGGTGAATGCAATAGAGGCAGGAGAGCTTCCATAGCCCAAGGCAAAGCCTCAGATGCACAGAGAGGCCCCATGAAAATGACAATAATGTCCACAGTAAAGGGGACACCTTTAAAGTGGTTAAATCACTTCAATAATTCAAACAACAAAGATGTAAAAAGCTACAGGTTTTTACAGAATTACAGTTTGAAAGAAGTAAGAGCCAGCAATCACACTGAATCCAGCTAAAGAATACTCCTGACACCTCCCAGAAAGCAGCTGCTCTGAAGCAATATCTGAACTCTGGGCTAACCAGAAATAAAAATGCTTTTGCTGGCAGCAATATCTTAATTCCAAATGATTTTACAGCATATCCACCCCCTGGAAAACAGTAGGGAGTACAGTTCAATTACAAGGTGTGAAATAAATGCCCCAAAAATGTTTATCAAAGAGATGCATCATTTAACATCCATGCAGAAATAATGTAAACATAGGAAAAAATACAGTAACAATGTATATACAAAACCAACTGCAGAACTATCAGTCTCTTTTACAGCCTTCTCCAGTAACCCCTCTTCTGTTCCATATTAGAAGAAACAAACACAAGCAACAGTTTCCTAAAGCTTTGGTAAGTATACTTGGAAACACATACAAAACTCAAAACATGCCAGCAAGTCTGGCCTACCCTCAAAAGGAATTACACACTGAGTGCAAAATATTTTTGAAATAAATATCCTTGAATGTATCAGGAGCTCTACAGATTTGCTTATTCTGAACATTTTAATTAAATAAGCAGAGAAACTACATGTCAGTTCCTACCAGCTAAAGCTGCATCCTCATCACTTTCAGATCCATATTGCAACGCCATGGTTATTGCTGATAAACGATCCCCTTGGGCTGATCTTTTGTTACTACAAAAGAGAAAAAGGAAGAAATTTAAAATAAAAGAAAGAAAACCACGAAAATGAAAAAAAAAAAAGGTTATCATGTTTACCATTAACAGCCCCCCAGAGTGTAAAAGCAAACCAGTGAAACTCGTGCCTCCATGACCAGGAATACAACCATGATACCAAAGAAAAAGCTGGAGTCCTTAACAAGAGAAACTGTTACTGACCCTGTCTGTCTCTATTTTAAGAGCTGGTCCATCCAACACAGTCAGAAAACGGAGCTCCACCTTGCTACCTGCTGTCCTAGTTTGTATACTTGAGTATTTGCTTAATTGTGGGAGAAGGGGGAGGACAACAAGTTATTGGATCCTGTTTTATAGGGATTTGTCTACAGGAAGGAATTCAGCACACTGTAAGCTGTATGTGCCACCTTTTCTCATTCCCCATCCCCATCCCCGGCATTGTCAGCACATGCAGTGCCTGTACATGAAACAGCTTCCTGTGTTTCCTGCATGGAGTAAATTGGCATCCAAACTGGCTACAGTCTCACACAGACTTCTTCAGCATCCCTCTCTGCCTCTCTTTAGTCCCCAACCTGAGGTACAGCATTTCACACCTGTACTACAGGCTATGCCTGACATTCTCTGCCTTTTTCACTAGGTCAGCTCTTCAGGTACCTCCAGGGATGGGCCCAGCCTTGTCCTGTGGGAGCAAAGTGAAGACTAGGCAAAAGCAGACGGGTTGTTGTTGTGCATGTCCAGGTCCCTCACTTTCCAAATTATACTCTCTTATCTTTTGATACACCCACACGGGTGTCATTCCCTCAGTCTCTGGGCCATCTCTAGAACATCCCTTTAGTCCATGACTCTGGGCTCCATCTGTCCCTGCAGCCCCCAGGGCAGGAGCTGGGGTGTGGGGCTGGGCTGTTGCTGCAGGAGCCACTTCTGGTTCTGTCATTGCTGCACTTTGCCTCCTTTCATCCAAAGTCCTCCTTCGTTAATTAACCTGGATAATTTTTATTGTGGTACCACTGACATGGCATGTAAGTGCACACCTTGATGAGAAGCCCGCCTATGCTGCATCTCTTCCCTGATGGCCTGAGGTGCCACGTGCCCACAGAGTTGAGAGTAATTCACCTTCATACTGCCAGTCCAGATCCACCTGAGCCACTGCAGCCTCAGCATCCTGCCCCACCACTGGCTGTGCTCCTGTTCTTCGATGGCCCAGCTCTCGGGTACATGGACATCTCTGTGATGTACCTTCCCAACCAGGTTTCACCTCTGCTGCCCGTTTCCATTGCTGAGGCCCCACCGAGGGTGACCCCACCCATCAGGCAGTGTGAAGCACTGGATGTTCTCACTCAGCAAGGACTAACACACCACTGTGTTACCAACATCATTCTCATCCAAAGCACAGCATCGTACCAGGTACAAGGAAGACAATTAACTATTCCACCTGAAACCAGGACAGTTGTGAAGGCGACACCAACTTTGTACAAACTCTCATCCCTTAAAGAGCCTTGTGCTGAGCCACAGCTCCAGAGGACACACACAGGGAAGAAGCCAGGAGCAGCACTGTTTCAAGACAGTAACCCAGAGACTGTGGCCTAGAGACTTCTGTTAGGCACCCAAATTCTCAACTGGTGACTGAAAGAAGAGACTAGAAAGCCTCCAGTAATCCAGCCTGCTCAGGAAGTTGGCCATAAATGCATCCCAAATGTGCAACCTTGTTTTTATGGGCTTAATTGCTTTCCACCATCCATTCTTAATTATTTAGTCCTTACTATTATTTCTTTTTAGTCATCAAATACATTTTTTCTAGGTTTACAGCACAGTTCCATGGGGGGTTTTGCCTGCTTTATTTTGTAAGGAAGCTTAACATATTGTTCCTCAGAACATTACTAAGGAAATGACTGCATAGAGAGTATTTCAAAACCGGCGCTTTGAAATGTTAAATATAATACCAAACATGAAAGAGTAACTACAGCAAAGTAACTTATTAAATCATACTTAATATATTTAAATATATTTGAGTCTAAAAAGTATCTGTGTACTGAAGAGCACTGTCAACAGCAAAACCAAAAAGAACAACCCAATAACAATTCAGCGTTTCCACATGATGACAACCCAGCTTTTCCTCCAAGTGTACAATTTACTTACCGATAATATTTGTTAGAAGAATTTCTCTCATCCCCAACACTGCCTTTACCCTGTGAGGAAGGACCTGTCAGCTTGGAAGCAGCCAAATTTGATGCAGTCCTTAAGGCAGAAGAGACAAGCCAAGGAAAGGGGGAGGAAAAAAAAACAGGCCCACCTTAGACCCATGAAAAGATGCAGCAAGGAAAAAGCTTTTTACAGAATCACTTTGATAGATCAGTTCAGAGTTCAAAAAGTTCAGAGACAGGTATGTTTTGAAGCTGAAAGTTAATTAATAGTGAGATCCATTCAGTGCTCCAGCATTAATGTGGATTTTGTTTATAAAGTCAGAGGAAGGTTTAGCTCAAGCATTAATAGCTGTACACACAGCTCAGCCTAAATAGCAGTGGAAGCAACCAACAAACTGTTCCTTAGCATCCAGATAAAGCTCATCATACAGGTCCAATTATGTTTAATTAATACTTAACAAAGCCACTGTCAAGTTGGTTTGACAGGGCATATTGTCAGGCAACTGAATTTGCCACTTTATTTAAGGGAGGACAGTTAAATGCACCCACAAAGAGCAGTTCAGTATGACAAAGGAGACAATGAGCTCTGCAGTAAAAACTATGATTTTTGACACAGGGGAAACATACAGAATTGTGGTTAGTAGCACTATGATGAATTTGAGTTTGATCCATCAGTGACAAAGAACAACAGATGTAAATTGAGAAGAAAAATACATGAAATTAACTTGGAAGTGAGTTTATGAGCGGATTTTACTAAAATCAGCAATACGTAAAGGAGAGTCCCCCTTTAAGACAATTAAACATCCAGGAATTTAAATAAAAAAATAATGTTTTTGTGAAGCTGATTCATCAGAAAAACAAAAAATAATTGTCCAATAAAAAAAAAGGTAACCAGTGAAATACAGAAGAGCAGGTTTGATTTCCATGGTACTTTTTCTCTCATCCCAATGCTTTTTGCATGCAGCCCAATATCATGGCAGCCTGCTTCAGACATCATTTTTCCCCCACAAGTTAGAAAGACAAAGAAGGGAGCTGTCAATTATTCTGACAAATTACTTCAGGCTTGGCAGGTTTATTGAGAACAGAGTACACAAGAGAACATCTAGAATAAGGTAGTTGAGAAGTGGAAATGGGTTGGCAGTGCAAGAGAGGAATTCAACCAACAAATACCAGCGTGATTTATCTGTCATCCCTTCTTATACAATCTGCTTTATTTTGAAGAAAAATAGCTGAGCCTTAAAATTAAATATGACACCCTGAACTCCATCGATGGCCAACACAGTGAGAAAAATAAAATAAAATCACCATTTCAGTAGAAAACCTCTCCACTTATATGTAATTCTAATTACTGCAAAGTAAACACATATGTATCTTCAGTGTCTGTAGAATCAAGGTCTTCTGGCAGTACACAAAGTTTTAAGAAGGAAAATTATTAGAATGTATGTCAGCACTTACTCCTTAATAGTACTTTTGCTTTCATAGTTTTATGTGCTCCAACACTGATTCACCCAATAATGGGAAGGAAGCTGATGCTGAACAAACCAAGCAGAAAAACATTTCAAACTGCCAAGCACTAAAAATCAACCTGGTAACTTTCACTTCTTTCACACATAATAATCCCAGGCAACACTTTTAATACTGACACCAACTACGCAGAAAAAATTAAACTGCCTTTCAGCAAAGTAAGGGAGCACTAGTGTTTCCAGTTGTACCAGACAAACCTTTGCAGGAAATAACAGCAGTTGTTTTGCAGCACCAAATACCAGTAAACAGCTCAAACACATAAGGAGAGTCCACCTTGTAAGAGTTTCCCAATTCCCTGAATGATTTGCAATCTGTTGCTTTATTTTTTTTAATCTAAATGACACAGCTCATACTGCCAAAGAATATCCAAACCAACTTTTGAATGCTACCTGTAAGTAAAAGGTTTACGCAGGAAGAAATCTAATTGTATTTCAGATAAGAAACATTTATAAGGACTGCATCCCTTCTCTTTACACTGTGGATTTTCACAGGCAGAAAATGCTTTTTCCTAAATAAAATCATTCCATGAAACAGAGCTATCAACAGTTTTATATCTGCCTATTCATGATATCTATGTTTCACTGATTAGTAAGTGCAGATATTCAGCATCCTGTGCCTCTCCTCACAGCTAAAAATCCCTTTTCAAACAAGAGTTTATATAATGTGGACTTCGCTCTAAATATCTTTTGCCCCAGGTCCTGTTCCTACAGTTCCGCCCTACCTTATACCTAAATAACTGTGAGCTCTGATGCTTCAGCTCCCAACAAGGTTCAAGAACATCCAGCACTTTTCATAAAGCACCTTGTTCCTCACTATTCCTTTTCTGTTATTAATTTATAAACATGGGGTGGGACTTGGCCGGAGCTTAAGTTATAAAAGAGCCACTGATACTATTTTTCATAATCAAGCACATCACAGAAATATTTCACCACAGAAGTACCTCAATAAAAAAGCTTCCTTCCAAAAACTACTTTATAATTCATAGCTTTTAAAAAACAATAAACTAAGTTTTCAAGCAATTATTTCCCACTATATTCTGCACAGTAGAATTAAGGGAATGTCTACAGAGGTTTTTATATGAGATTATAGAAAGAATTCTATTTGCAGTACCTGATTCGTAGACTTGACTTGGCCAACTCACTGTGTTCAATTTCAGCCTTTTTCATATTAAATATCTTTTTAATCGCATTTGCATCCTGTCAATTGAAAGAATTTTTTTGTTTATTGCTGAAAGTGAAGAATGTTATAATCAGGTATATCCAGCTATCTACAAATCTCAAACACAAATGGAGTTGTTACAATTAGATATAAAACGATTTTGCATGAGAAATGAAGCACAGAACAAAGGCTGCCTGAAATACACCCACACTGTAATTCTACAATGGCCTTAAAAACTGAATAGAACAGCTGAGTAGCTTAGAGCTGGCTTTTTGTCATATATTTAAAAAAGAAAATCTACAATTTGCGAATATATATATACCTACCACTGTGAGCTAAACTGGCCAAATAATTTCTGTGCCTTTGCAATCCAAAGTGACCACCCGTCCCAAGGTTTACAGTGCTCGTTCCCTCTCAGTCAACACCCCTAGACTCCATACTTGGAGTTACAGCTCAGAAACTCAGAATGATAAGTTCTGAGTGAGGTTACAAGAGTAACTAATATTGCCAGGAAGTGAAACTACAACCCAAACACAAATGCAGTTGGGAAAGCCCAAGAACCACTTACATAACAGTGTGCTACATACACAAGGTCTCCTGCTAAAATGCCCTTAAAACAGAGCACACAAAGGAATCATTTGCCACTGGAATTCTTAGTCCCAGAGTACATGGAAACAGCAAAGTGACAATTTGAACACAAAATGCTGGTGAAATACCTATGAAAAAGATAGGAGGTGTAATTTGGTCACAAAAATATGGCTAAAAGAGAGAGGACCTTTGGACAACAGTTTTAAGATCTATGGGCTCCTTTATTATTGCATAATAATCTGGATACTGTTGGAAAAAAAGATAACTTATGTATTGCTATAAACTGTCACAAAGCTGTTGTTCTAACAGCTCACAGAACAAAGCAAGCACGACTCTGGTTTTGAAGCTGATGATGCAAACCATGACCAGTTCCTGCAGTGTGGAAAGAGGCCCCAGCTCTATTTACCCCTGTCACTTGAACTTGCAGTCTCAGCCATTTTGCCTTCAACCACAAGTACGAGGATCCTCCATTCCTTCAAAAGAAGTCTTGTAATTCATATCCCAAGATAAAATTTGATTGGAAAAAATCACATAAATGAAAGGGGGGGGAAAAATTCTACTAAAAGCAATATCAAAAAGCAAAAGCCACTAATAGTAATTTTTCAAAAAATTAAAACAGTCTTGAGGGCCTTGTGCTAAAGATTCATTTGTGGGTCAATCAGCACAGAAAGTAGTAAAGAAAACCTGAACTCAAATCAAACTGTGAACTGAAACCAACCTTGAACACTTGTGACCCAGGCTCATTGTAGGTTTTGGCATTCTTTGCCAGCAGATCTATGTCCTTGGCCATCGCATGAATGCTTTTGTAGGTTCCATTCTATACAACACAAACCACAACTGGTTAAGGTGGCAACCTTCAGACAGCAGGAGAACTAAGTCAGTAGTGAAAAGCAAAGGAAATTCGGGTAGAATAAAGGGAATGTTTATAGAAAAATGATAATATATTTATAAAGAGGACAGGTAAGTGTGGTGGTTTAGTTTTCTTGGTTTTGGCTTAGGCCTTCCTTGGTAGCAAGGTCATAACTAGGGAAGTATTCCACACCACTCCCTTCATGTAATCAGGTGTATATAAAGACAGGAGGAAGGTTTCCTCTCTCCTTTTTCCTTTTGCTCTTCTCTCTCCCATTCGTGTGCTGGGAGGACACCAGCTCCCTGTGCCAGCCTAGCTCTTATCTCTGTGAGCTGAGGCCTCTCAGAGCAGCTGCTATCCCAGCCATACGGAGAGGAAGGACCTGCTTTCTCTTGAGGGGAGTTTGGTGAGAATTGATCGGATTAGTTCTTATTGAGCTTTTCCCTGAATTTACGAGTGTGTGTATTTGTTTGGTTTGGTTTTACCCATTTTTGTCCCATTTCCCTTTTCCCCTTTTCCCTTTTGGGGTTCTTCTGGGATTTGTTCTGTAGATTCATAGTGTTTGATTGTATATAATCGGAATATATGTGAATATATATATATATATATACTTTCACTAAAATTGTCTTTTTGGGTACTTTTTTCCCCTCTCTCTTGGGAGGGGGGAATCCATGTGGCCAGCAGTTGGGCTTGGCAGTGAGCCAACCCAAACCTCCACAGTAAGTATCTGGAAAAAGTAATCAAAAAAAGAAAGTAACATGCACAGATGCTAAGTCCTAATAAAGCTTATGAATTCCAAGAAAAAGATTGAAAAAATACTTAATAGATCTTATTATCTTAATTTTGAAGTGTTCTGACAAAACACTGTTTTATCTTTATTCTCTAGTTCCATTAGTCTATGTCCTTTCCCCCACTACCACACAAAACGCTAAAATTACAGCACAGTATCTCCAATTTCTGGAGCAGCAAGATGAAAAACTCCTCAGTACAAAACACCTATTTATAGCAGAGAACAAAAGCAGATGATGATAATGCACGATCAAGCCCCAGTGCCTTAGTGTTTCACACTGGCAGTACGTGCCAAGGAACTTCTTTAAACCATTAAACATCAAGGAACCCAAGATATTCCAGCTCAATGCCAGCACACCACAGCATACAATGCTTGGGCTTCCACACAGCTACTTCTTCTGACCCAGGACAGAATATTAAACCAGCACAGTGTGTAGAGTTTTTAATAGCAGAAGAGAAACACATTGCCTTTCCCACCATCATTAATTCTGACTTCTAACAATTCTGGAATGCTTACTGTTAAACACATCTGAACCCAGACATATTAATATGTTCATACTGTACCTGTATCCTTTGGGCAATAGTTTTAAGATCTATAGGTTCCTTTATTATTGCATAATAATCTGGATATTGCTGGAAAACAAAAATTATTTATGCATTAATATAAAGAGTCACAAAGCTGTAGTCACACAACAAGCTATTGGATGGATTGCGGATCAGAGCAGTGTAAACATGGCACTAGTCTTCAATTTGGAAAGCCAGGTGCTAAGGCACACACAAGGAACTGTAATTCATCAATAAACTGACATAAAGGAACAGTTCTGACTGAAAGCCAAATATATGGTGATGGTCTTCAGAGTGTTTATTCTGCTGTTTAGAACTCTTCCGCCACAGAGGCAGAACACCACTGTTCTGAAACAGAACAATGGGATCACACATACTTAAAAAGATTAAAAACTCTGCATCAAAAAACCCCCCAGTTACCTAAACTGGCAGAACAGGGCAAGCCCTGATGGGTAAGGATAAAGAAAGGAGGGAAGCTCTGCCAACAGCTGCAGTGTGCCACTGATGAGACAGAACCAAAGAACTGCATCCTGAGCATGGCCATCACGAGTATAACATCAGTTATATAAATGGCCAAGCTTCCAACTTAGAACACAACCAATATGAAGAAATACTCACCACTTTAGATGGGAGTTTCTGAAACAGTTCACTTATGAGACGTCCTGATGGGTTTGTGGCAACAGCTATAGCTTCAAGAAGTTGCTCAAGAATTTCCTTCAGGTAACCTGGAGATGACTAATGTAAGAAGGGAAATCATAAGAAGTTTTAGTAGCAGCCACAGTGGAGTGCTTCAAGTTTCACTGAAATATAGGAATTTACTCTTCAAAGACAGAAAAAATCAGCTACAAAAGATGGATGCAACTTTTGAAGACAACACTGTTTATGCATTTAAATAAAGCCCATGAGGAAACTTTAATTTCAGGTTTACACTGCAGTGTCAAACACACATCCCACTGTTAATGAAAACATGCATCCCAACAGCACATCAACCAGACAGGCCCAAACTTCCTCTCCTCCCAGCTGGCTTGTAAACCACTCCAGGAACAGCTGCACTAACTGAATGGGCCACTTGCTGGAAAATGATGCCATCAGATGCAAAGCTTGCTTGCAGCAAACCTCAGCACTGACACAGTATCAAGCACATATCATATTATTTCAACTGAACCAGAACCAGGCTTTATCCCTATCAGAAAACCTCACAGCTTTTTTTGCTATGCAAGATGAAACACACATAAAATGCTGTGAAGTTATTAACTCAGAACCTTGTATAAGAAATACCCTTGGGGGCATGATTTAACAGTGAAAATATTAGCAGTGACAGACACAGCTGTGGCCTCCCCCAGCCGCAGCTGTCATGCCCACACTTACTAATTCAGAATTTGCTTGATTGTCATGCCCTTCCTCATCATCATCTTCCTCCTCGGCATCACCTTTCTGAACAAATTCATTTTTTGTGCGCAAATACAGCTCCCAGAGCTTGCAGGCAGCTTTGTACTCGGGAGAATCGGGCTGCAACAACAAATCAAACACTCCAGTCACAATTCAGATTGCTCTCATCTGAAGGAAATGTAGAAATAATTAATTGACAGGTATTAAACACATTAATTAAATAACAGAAAACCCGGGAAACTCCTTCTTCACTTGTTCTTTAACAGAGAAGTTAAGAATCACATTAAGCACTACCAAATATAATCTCTATCACCCCCAAGTACCTAAGTCTTTCAGAAAACTTAGCAATAAAATTACCTGGGTTGAGGCTTGGACAAGCCAGATAGATGAATCTGGAGAAATCACTAGGTTTTGTGGAAGCACAACATCACCAGTATTCAAAACAGACTAAATATCAGTATGCCAGAAATGTGATTTAAGCCAATACCGCTGGCATTGTGTGGCCCTTGAAAATTAACTTCTACAGAAGCCTGTCAATAAATGTGCCAGTATCTCTGCAATGATTTACACTCAGCATTAACTGTGAAATTCCAAAGGACTTGACAACATGCTCCCATCTGGGTGCAACTCTAACTGCAGGTTTTGGAAGAGCTAAAGGAGTTCCTCAGAAAATTGACTGTTGTAAATAGAGTTGGCAGTGGCAGGCAAGCATACGCCTATTAACATCACTACGTAAGAACAACAGCCAGAACAAAGACAACTTTGTGACTCAGGTACTTTTCTTTCCCTTTCCTCTGTCATTTAAGCTCTATTTCAGGTGTTCCTGCTGATATGTCACTTTGTTACTGTTGATTACACTCTTCTTACCTCACTCTCTCAATCTCTGACAGCTTGTAATACAAATGAGAAACCTACATGAGAAGTGTTTTTAATCTTGCTTTATTAGGCTTAAATATTCTCAGCACATCAGACCAAGTGTTGGTTATGAGACACAGATTTTAAGGGTATTCTGCTCCTCAAGTCTGCTTCCTTCCTCTGCAAGATGCTCACAAGGGTGAGACATGAACTGAAATACTAAAACCGCAAAGGTTTCTGTACTGCTCTAGCACTGCCAGTAAAACACCTGCTTCAGTAAAGACCTTGACAATGAATCACTGTCCCTGGTTTCTATGTGCCAAGGAACCGTGTAGGTAAGGTAAAAGAAGAAAAAAGGTTATGTTTGTGTGCCCCATCTCCAGCTCACAACTCCATAATTGACAGGAAATTTCAACATTCCTTCATCCTAGAATGACAAATACCTGTTTCTATTCTACAGGCAAGATTTTTAAGATGCAGTCATAACTTCAAGTCCTCTATTCTGCAGGAAAAGGCAGCACACACTGTGTAAAACTGATCATTCTTTCCTGCCATCAAGTCCTTCTCCCTCATATATAAACCCATTCATGTTGGTTTTTTCATGGTGAGTGTCTTGTAAAGCTCCAAGAGCACACAAATCTTTGCAGTTTTTCTACTGGAAGCAGAATGCACAAATGCATTAATCCATAAATCTGTTTTTCAAAAAGCTGCACACACACATTAGCAAAACAAATG
Organism: Campylorhamphus procurvoides; assembly: GCA_013396655.1. Lineage (NCBI taxonomy): Eukaryota > Metazoa > Chordata > Aves > Passeriformes > Dendrocolaptidae > Campylorhamphus > Campylorhamphus procurvoides. The sequence continues at coordinate 309,145 of WBMV01000050.1, forward strand.
CTGCCACTCTGAATGTCACCTGGTTATGCCTGCTGGGTTATTTAGAAAGATAATCTCCAAAGTCAAAGATATATGAAAGGCAATATTAGCAGGTTTAGATTTGCTGTATCATCTCAGTCACTACATATAATTTCATTGTTTTATGGATTTAACATAGTCTTTCATTAATCAAGATTAATCCAATTTTTTCCCCACTTCCTTAGGGAAACTGCAATAAAAGCCATTAACATCTAAAATAAAACACACACCCAGTTCAGGGGAATGGCCATAGGGGTCGCACCCTTGATGAAGGACATCATCACATACACTCACAAACTATCACCACTGACCATGATAATCAATGTGCCCTTTTTGTTTTCAGTAAGTGGCAAATGGAAGAGAAAGATCCAACACTCCTACTGTAGGACTGCTGTTATGTACAAACATTTCCTTTTGGGAAAAAAATAAATCTTTTTCTATTTCAAAAGGCTACACAAAGCATGTTGTAAAATGAGAAGGCTTTCATAGAAGAGGGTTTTTTCTAAGTTTATACCTCTATTTTTGCTTTTGACCTGTTTTGGAAAACTACACAAAGATTCTTTCCACATAATTTTATAGTTTTCCATGGAAAAATTGCTATTGCAGGATGTCTTACAAGGATGCAGTCAACTTTATGGAAATACATGCAAGTAACTGCAATGTGTGCTATTCTCTTACCAATAGGACAGGCTAAATTGAAGAGTTTTTTGGCCAAACTAAGGAAGAATTTAATATCTCTATCACTTTCACAATGAATTTGAGCCTTTACATGTATTTTTCTCACCTTATAGTAAGCCTTTGCATTGTTAAAGAGAAGCTGGAAATCAGCAGTCAGCACATTCACATCATCATATTCCTCCATCTTCAGCTTTTGTTGGATTTTCATTAAATCAATTGGCTGAGATACCACTTCATAATAATCAGGCTGATTTCTGTTGAAATGACAAAAACAGGAATTATAATCCAAGAGTACAACCAAAACCACAGCACTAAAGCTTGTACATGTCTGTGGGTAAATAAAACAAAAAAAATTCCAAGATATTTTTGTTACAGCTAAAAGATCTGCACGGTTAGCCAGCTTACTTTGTATACATGCTCTTGCTATCCTCCATTTTCCAAGTTTAAGATAAACTTCAGTCTCTTACTTATTATCTATTGCATTTTCAAGGGTCACTTCTATTAACATCTCCCAAGATATACCCTAAGTATTACATATTTTATAAGCAAAAGCACAGATGTTTTAGGAATGTGTCAAATAAATTCAGCGGGGTTTTTTGCCTGAAAAAGGGCACCAATGTTCACATGTCCCATTGAATAATTAGAGCAAATACTTGGCTCAAACACTGGTGTGGAACTATAACAAATGCAACTTAAATTTTTCACAAATTAGTGCTGAAGTATCTACCAATTTCCACCTTACTCCCTGATTAAATCTCAGGTTCAAGGCTTAACCAGAACCATGGTCTTACCTTCTCTTCGGTGCTCTAATGAACAGCTCACAGAGGAGCCTGCCCTGCTCATCCTTGTAATCTCTGATAGTGTTGTAGAGCTCATGGCATACAGCAATCTGAAATGCAGGAACAATAAAGGAATGAAAAAGGAGAAAACTTCATGGAGGCAACAAACCAAATCCTGATTAACACGGGAAAGACAAGCTGACAATCCGCAGTGTGCTCTAAAGCAGAAGTGAGAAGCAACTGGAGCACCTCTCACATGAGTAGGATACCTGACAAGTATGCCAAGTATGCAGAATTTTCACTTATTTTTTGAAGCCAGGGAGCTTTATTTCAATGCTAAGTAAAACACCCAAAATGTAAAATAGTTCAGTACAATTCTCTCCAAGTTACAGCCAGCTACGACAAGGAGAGGGGGTCTTCTGCCCTGCAGTTAACTGGCATTACACTGCTAACTCAGAGGCATAACAGAAGCATTGTACACTTGAGCAACCACTGCCTGTGCCATTCCCCACTTATCCCTCTGTATCTGCTATGCAGGCACAGCTCTCAACTCTTGCAAATTATGATTTCAGCTCCTTCTCCAACATGCTTTCATCTGTTAAAATCATCAGCAAAAAAAAAGCAATAAAAGCAAAACAGGAAAGAAAAAGATGAAACTGGGGAGAGAAGGCCAAATCAAAGCTGAATGTTCCCCTAAAAAAAGCTCAGCCAAGGCAGGAACAGATTCAGAACCAGTATGCACGTGCTAAGTAGGATCATCCATTTTACAATCCCAGCCAGGGATACAGTATCCCAAGAAAAAAAGGTGTGCATAATAAGAATGTACTAACAGGATCTACAGTTGGGAGATTGGAAAGTCTCCTCCTCTTTCTGCTCGGGCCTGGTGTGTTTGTGGAGTGATGGGCATCATCGAAGTCTCCTCCGCTGACGCTGCTGGAAGGCGAGGTAGCTCTTCGCCTCTTGGAACCCATGGAATCCAACTTCTTCTATAATGAAGAGACACGTTCTTAAACTCATGGCATTGCACCCAGACCCTCTGGGGAGAGCTGAGTACAGAGCTGGCAGTGCTTTGGATGAGTTACATAGGTTTGCTATTCACTACAGGTCTGTTAAACCATAATCCAAATACCAGGTTTGTGAAAATTCCCAAGAGTAAAGGTTCAGAGTGATGGAGAAGAATTCAACAGCTCTTAGCAGAACAGGTTCTTAAACTATCTTCATTTTGATACCCATCCCATGCATGGCAACTAAGCAAGAACCACTGTTTTCAACAACAAAGCTGTACAGAAACACATGCTCTGGCGTAAAGGCACATCATTCCATGACAAATTTAAAAAAAAATTAAAACAAAAAACAACCAGACCAACAAACCAAAAAAACCCAAACAAATAAACAAAACCAGGAAGAAAAATTACAAGTGAAAAGAGCTACTGAATACCTTGTGTTATATTCAAGAGGAAAAAAGGCCTAGGCCACCATGTGACCTCCCACTTCATGTGCAGGATGAATGGCTCAATCACTGAGAAGCAGAAAAAGCCACCTCCTCTTTCAGCCATAGTTTTCCATTTACCAACACAAACAGTGACAAAAGAATAACCACCATGCAGCAACTACGGTCATTTAGGGAACAAGTTGTTGGCTCTTTCCCAATTTCCAGTGACAGCATCGAAAAATATCTTTATTTGTGGCTATCTCAAAGGCTGAAGACAGAACAGATCTATCCAAACCAGCCTATACCCATTGTCAAGCCAAATCAAGAAATTTCTTCAAGGAAGCTAATGTTACTCAGCTGATTTACAAGGCATGGCAGCACAACATAACCACATTAAAGCACTTATGTCAGAGTTCAGTTCAAGCACACAAATGAAATTAATAAGGTAGCAATAATTAACAGTCGGGAAAAAGAAAAACAAAAGGCTGAGGCACAGGAATGGAGACACAATCAATAATTTACCAGATTTACCAGAGTAGAACCAGCACCTCGAAAAGCCAGTCTCCTCATAGTGTCTGATGGCCAAGCACAGATACTGGGAGAAGGTGACACTCTAAGAGTAGCAGACCAGTAATGGTGTTAGTACAGTCAGAACTGGAAGACAAGAAAAAGCAAAGAGAGAGAGAAGAAAATTGAGAGTAGATAGATAAAGAATAAAATCGGAGAATAACTTGGATAATCACAGGGAGAGAGGAAAAACACAAGAAACAGAAGGTAACTTTTTTTAGCCCAGCAGAAACTCTACAAAGTAATTTTGTACACAGAATGCCAGACACTTCTGTCATCCTCACAGTAAAAATACATTTCTCTAATGTTCCTGAATACATATTACAGATTTCACAGCCACTTGCTAGAGAATGATTCATCAAGCAGAGCAGAGAGTAAACATAAGTGATACCTGACCTGAGAGTAAAAAACCAGAAAGCAGTGAAACCAGTGAAAGTCACAGAATGCAAAGTACTACAGTGCTTATAACAACAACAGCATAATCTTAAGGTCAGGAAACATTAAATAAATTCTATAGTGATGATGCACCTCCATCACTCTTCAGAGTGGGTTTTTATCCTCAGAACTAAGCAATGTTAAGACACCAGCCATTCAGGCTCACTAAAGATGTTCTGTTTCAATTTCTAAGAATTCTCCAAGCCTCATATTTTTTCCCCAGAAATTCCCTATGAAACATAAAGAAGCATTTTATGGCAAAATGTTTGCTTCTGTGTAGTTTATCCAACTACTGCCTTCAATCAAACCCCAGAGAGATTCTTTTTCCTCTTCAGGACCCTGCACATTTTCATAAAACAGACATGCAGAGAAACTCTGTGCCTTATTTGCAGGCAATTCATCTTGGGAACAGAGAACCAGCCTCTCGCTTTGGCACTGCCTCCAACTTCTATCTGAGAGCTACACCAGATGTGCTGATGGGAAACACAGGCCCTCGGCTGTGGAGGAAAGGCAGAAAGGACTATGGGAATAAAGAACTCTGGCTCAGCCAGCAACCCAAAAGTACACAGTCCAACCCCACCCTGAAATAAAGGTTTGGGGACCTCCCAACCAGCACCTGCCTGCAAACACACATTATCTGAGGCATGAACACTGCCTCTCTCTCAGCCATGCACTGACAGTAGTGTCCTCTTGTGTGATCAACACACCCTGGGCACTCTGTTCACAGCCTCCAAAACACATTTTTCTCCTCTAATAACCGTGCAAAACACGTATCATCTGCACAACATTATAACACTCAGTGGAAGGCATGCCTATGCAAAACTCCTACGGAACGGGAGGCTCCAGAATGCAAATTTCTCACTCGATCTTCACGCTCGTAAGCACAGAAATATTGTTTCACTTCAGAACCTGTCTCACAGACTTTCCTCTGCAGCCTGACCGTGAAGCCAACTTGTGAGCTGGCTCAGAGGTCTCACCACTCATACTGACACAAACGAGCCACCTCCTGCCCTCAGAAATTGCTCCCACCACCCATAAAAACGTCACACGAGCACAGACAGCTCCACAAGAAATGCTCTGGCCATTCCCGATACTTACATACACACTGACAGACACACACAACAGGCGGGAGTCTGTCCCAAAGCTGTCCCAGAGCGAGCACCACGAGCATCCCCACATGAACAGGTTTCACACGCCTCTGGCACAAGCCGCTTAAGAATTCCTGCACATATCTCATTCTCTCCATGCAGGGACGAGCTGTGAGCCCCGAGACCCCGCGGGTGGCATTTATGGCTTATCTGCGTCTCCCACACTCCGGCACGAACGGGGCAAATTCAGCACAGGGAACACGGGCGGGAAAGGCAGCCCGAACTGGCCCAGTTACCGATGCCACTGAAAGCCGGGGCAGGGAGGGTGGCGGCCGCCAGGGACCACTGTGAACAGGGACCACCGTGACCAGGGATCACTATGAACAGGGATCACTATGAACAGGGACACTACAGACAGGGACCGCCCGCGCCCGCCGCGCCGGCCCCGGGACAGGAACAAAGCGCCATCCCCGCAGTTGGCCCGGAGCGCCCCGAGGAGGGGCGGCACACACAGCAGCCCCCCGGCTGGCCCCGGGCCCCGCGCCCCGCTCCGGGCCCGCTCCCCGCGCTGCGGGGGCCNACGCCATGAGGAGACCGAGTGAGGAGCGGGAGCGGGAACGGAGGGAGAACGGGAACAACGGGGAGCCGGGGATAGCGCACCGGGCACCGGGGGTAGCGTCCGACCGCTCTATGGGGGCGGCGGCGCGGGAGGGAAGCGGCCCGGCCCCGGCCCCCGCGGGAAGGGCGGCCTGGCGTGGCCGAGCGAGCGAGAGGGAATGGGGCACCGGGGCTGTGGGATGGGGCACTGGGAGGGGAGATTAAGTTACCGGGTGGGGGGAACGGGGCCCCGGGCACTGAGGGAGTGGGGCCCCGGGCACTGAGGGATTGGGGCCCCGGGCACTGAGGGATTGGGGCCCCGGGAATTGAGGGATTGGGGCCCCGGGAATTGAGGGATTGGGGCCCCGGGAATTGAGGGAATGGGGCACTGGGAGGAGAGATTAAGTTACCAGGAGGGGGGAGTGGGGCCCCGGGGATTGAGATTGAGGGAATGGGGCCCCGGGAACTGAGAGAATGGGGCCCCGGGGCTGTGGGAATGGGGCCCCGGGCCTGGGGAATGGGACCCCGGGGCTCTGGGATGCGGCGCTGGGGATTGAGGGAGTGGCAGCGGCGGGAGCTCGGGCCAGTGGGATCCCCGGGGTCCCGGTGCCCGGGAGTGCCGGGATGCTCACACGGGCGCGGTGTGCTGCAGAGCTGAGGAAGGCGAGCAAGAGGTTGAGCTGCCACAAGCGCTACAAGATCCAGAAGAAGGTGAGCCCCGGCACAGCGCGGTGTGGTGCTCGTTAAAGCTCCCTGCTCACTGCTCTAACAGTAAAAGCCTTTTTCCATGCCCTTATAAGAAGTGTGTTTTACGTATGCATGTACACAGTTGGGGTGCTGTATTGTACGTTGAAGAGCCTGGATTACAGTGAGGAATTTGGTTTCCGGGATAGGTTTTTTTGGATCGTTATATTTTGCATTATTTTGGGCTGGTACGTTCAAGTGTAGCTTTTTGATGACACATTATGCAATCAAAACACATCAGGCCGGTCAGAAATGTGGCATGTTCTACTCTAACCTGTTTTTGTTTTGGCCTTAGACTGAATGTATTCTTGTTGCTGTCTCCAGATCAGAGAACACCACAGGAAGGTCAGGAAGGAGGCCAAGAAACGTGGACACAAAAAGCCCAAGAAAGATCCTGGAGTCCCCAGTGCTGCCCCGTTTAAGGAGGAGCTTCTACGGGAAGCAGAGCAAAGAAAGCAGAGGGTAAAATACAGTTTGTGGTAAAGAGGACAAGAACTGAGGCTGCTCCTGTCTTCAGGGAAGCTTAGTGTGCACCCAGAGGTGCAGTTGTGGGAGGCTGGAGATGGTCCTGGTAGGCACATACTTGGGAAAAATAATACCTTTTTTTCCAGCATTGTATGGTGTGCAACAACTGGCTTTTTTATTTTGAGCCTTGTTTTCCTTACTGTACATGCAAGGATGCTGGAAGAGTAATTTCTAATGTAGTCCAGATTGCCTGTGATGCTGACATACACATGTCCCATCAGAGAGCTAAAGGTTAAATCTTGGCATGATGTGATTATACAGAAAATAAGGTTTGCAGTGTGGAGGAATGTGACAGGGAGCAGCACCCTTAGCAGTTGTAGTAGTTGCTGCATAGCTGTTATTTTGGGGTCAGGCTAATGACTGGTTGTGTCTGGTTTTGAGGCAGTTGAAGGCAACATTATTCTTTTCAGGCTAGGATGCAAAAAAGTGTCCCCCAGAGTCACTTGGACAGCCAGGACTTCTGACTGAGCTGTCTCAGGAACTTGGGAGAGAAATAGGGAAATGGGGAGGAAGAACACCTTATGACCTTTAAAGATGTTTTATCTGACTTTGGTTCTATTTGCAATCAGATTGAAGAACTGAAACAAAAGCAGAAGCTCAACAGGCAGAAAGAACATGAAAAGAAGAGGAAGCTGGAAGCTAAAAAGAATGTAGCCAAAATCAAGGAGAAAGCAGAAGGAAAGGTGGGTGTCCTGTATGGTTCTGATTCTTTGAAGCTTATAGAGCTCATCCTGAAACTGCACCCATTCAAGCAGCATGTTATGTGTTAATTTTCATGCTGTACATGCACACAGGTATTACACACTAATTCTCACTTAAATTATTCCTTTTTGTTTTATTTGCCTTCAGGAATCCTCTGGCAAATCTAAAGGAAAGACTAACAAACAGCTGAATAAAAATTCAAAGAAATGGTTCTGCAGGGAGCTCAACAAGGTGAAATGCATCAGCTGTTTTCATATAATTTCATAACAGTCAGCAAAGAGACTACTTGTGCAGCTGCACAGTAGTGCTAAAAAAGGAAAACGAGTAATAAAGGTTGTCTGTGATAAACATGGACACTGAAGTGAAGGATTTTACAACAGAGTGTTTACAACACAGTAACTTTTGTAAGGCACAGCTATTCCAGAGTTGTCCTGTGGTCTGTGATGCCTTATTTGAGAGTCTTCTCTTCTCCCTAACCCAGGTGCTTGAGGCCTCAGATGTGGTTCTGGAGGTTTTAGATGCACGGGATCCAATGGGCTGCCGGTGTCCCCAGCTGGAGCAAGCTGTCACTTGCTCTGGGGGTAACAAAAAGCTGCTGTTGGTTCTGAACAAAATTGGTAAGAAAGAGGTTTTCTCAGAGTGTTGTTTGGTCAGTGTGTGGCTCTGTGGTAGGTGAGCTATGAAGAAGATTTTAAAGGAATCTGAGATTCCATTGAAGACATTTGTTCCAACTCTGAGCTCACTAAAGAAAGCTGGAAATTACTGTGTTACCAGTAGCTAAAAAAAAAAAGAGAGAAAATACCAAAAGCAACAACAAGAGCAAAGGGAACTTTATATTAGAGTAGCCTTTGCAGGGATGGTGAGATAATCCTTCACAGAATATCACTCTGTATAATACAAAGTCTTCTAGCAACACCACAGCATTAAAAACCTAATACAGGGCCCAAAAATGTAACTGTGATGCATTCTGCTCAAGGCAGGAAAACAAGACACTGGGTGCCTTTGGGGGGATATACCAAATACTTTTGTACCATTTTCAGCCTTTGATAAAGGAACATTCTAAATGGACAAAATGTGGCCTGATTTCTAATTCCACAGTAGAGTTCCTGTACACAGTGACAGTTAGAATTCACAGAAGTGAAAGAACTTTTTTTTCCAGATTTAGTGCCAAAGGACAACTTAGAGAAATGGTTGAATTATTTGAAGAAGGAGTTTCCAACAGTTGCTTTTAAATCAGCAACGTTGATGAAGGACAAGACCATGGTAAGAGCACTGCAGGCTCATGAGTAAGTCGTGTATGCAATCATACATGTGGAAACATGTTGAGAAACATGAACCCTTTGTTCTTCAAAATTCTTTTTCCCCTTGTTTGGTTACACTGCTGTAACTGATGGATATGCCTTTGCACTTCAGCTGAGCTTTGCAGTACACTAGGGGAGGGATTCTTGCTATTGAAATGACAGTAGATCAATAAATCTAAGTATACATATTTTATCTTCCTAAATAGTTCCTGACCATGGATTTTTTTTGCCTTTGAATCCTGCAGCAGGAACAGTTTACAAAAAGGCGTGCACGTGTGGATTTATCAAAAACTTCTCAATGTTTTGGAAGCAAGTGCCTTTTGAAACTTCTTCAAGAGCATGGCAAGACTCAAAACAAAGCCATTCAGGTTGGGGTAGTAGGTGAGTGTGTTTGTAGGGACAGGAGGAATTTCCTCTTCCCGTAAAGTTTTGGGATCCTATGTTACAAACTGGACAGAACTGCTAACACCTGGTTTGGTAAGGGGCTTTCTAGTCAGTGTATGAGTGTGAGAAATGAGGATACACACTTTGTCTTACTGCTGTAGTGAAGACTTCAGATCCAACTCTGATCTCACATTTAGCAAAGACACTTGGAAGAGGCAGTTTTGATCAGTGATACAAAGGCTGAGTTTTACGAGGTCTCTTATTTAACTTTATGTGATTTTTTTTCAGGTTTCCCTAACGTGGGAAAGAGCAGCATAATTAACAGCCTTAAAGGAGTGCGTGCTTGCAATGTTAGCATAGCAAGAGGTGTGACCAAGTAAGTTGAGTCTGATAAAAACTCTTGCTTTCCCTGTTTGTTGTGTTCCACTTCCCTCGAGTTTTTATTTCAGCCCATCAGGGGCAAAGCATGCCCATGTGCAGTTCTAAATGCACATTTCATTTTGGAGGATGTAAGATATTGATCTGTGTGATGCAGCTCTCAGCAGAGTGTATAAACTTCCTCCTTATGTACCTTTAGATTTCTGTCCTACACAAAGCACATGATGACAAAACACTGGAACTGACTCTATGAAGTACATTCAATCCAACACTGAGCTTTGTGTCTTGCATCCCTCACCGTTCCCAGCCCTTGTGGATTATGCACTCACAATGCTTTTCTCTCTGAATAGGTCCGTGCAAATTGTGCACATTGATAAGCAGACAAAGATGTTGGACAGTCCAAGTATAATTGCAGATCCTTCCAACAATGCCCTGGCTCTGGCCTTGAGAAGTATCATAGACACTGAAGAGTCAGGCTCAGCAGATGTTCTTGAAGGAGTAAATGCCATTATAAATCACTGCAGTAAGCAGCAGGTGAGCTCCATCTTTTCCCACATCTCTGTGCATTCGACTTCTCAGGTTTCTTAGGCCCAATAACGAAAGTTCCTTTCACTTTAGCTAATTCTGTTACTTTTTGCACTGCTTTTCCCTAACTGCAGAGTGGCAATGCCAAGTGTGATCCTTCATCCTTACAGACAGCAGGCAGAACAGCATGCCATGATCCTGGCAGCCAGAATGTTTTCCAAATAACTTTCCTGGTTTTTAAGCAACCCTGCTTTTTAGGATCTCATCACAGTATCAGAGTGAAAAATGATGATATTCTTTCTGTATCCTATTGTTAACAGTGAAGACTTCAGATCCAACTCTGATTTCACTCTGGTTTCAAGCAAATTAACCTAAGCCTATTCTGGGATAACTGTTTTCACAGACCTCTACACCCATTAGTGTAGATCAGTTTGTTGGTGAAGAAGGCATTTGGCTTTGTAATGTTTATTCCCACATGCCAGAGGAAAACACCTCTTCACATACTCTTTGTCCTCATTATGATGCAAATTGCTTAGCTCTTTTGTTCCTAAAATTCAGAGAAAGGTGGATATCTCTTTCTCAATGTGCTCTTTTCTTTTGCCTTAGGTAATGATGCACTATAGTATGCCAGATTTCAGGAACCCTGAAGAGTTTTTATCTTTGCTTGCTCAGAAGAGGGGCATGCTGAAAAAGGGAGGTATTCCTGACATAGAAAATACAGCTAAATTGGTACTCTGTGACTGGACAGGGTATGTATGCTGTGAACATTGCTCTGTGCTGCTCACCTTTCTCATGTTGCTGATCCAGCACAGCAGGAACTCTCAAAGCATTTAAAACAGAGAGGCTGGGGTTTTTTCCCTTGCTTTCTCACATTTTACTTTGGGAAAGAGCTGGATTGGCCCATAGATGTAGATGATGCCATCCATGGATAATTTTCTAAAGTAGTTAAGGACAGATGAGAAGAGTCAAAGCCTATTGCATATTACTCCATAGCCAGTTTGCTGACTTATGCTTGTTAGGGAAATACACCTTCCTTTCAAATACCAAGTCTATGTAGTCCTTCTAGACAGGAAAGGATGTGGCAAATTTCCTTGCAGATCTGTGATGGTTCCTATATTGTAAGGATGGGAATAAATGTAACTGTGAATTGGTAATGAACTCTGATATTTCCCTTGCTCAGGTGGTTCAGCTCCTTTTCCAGCTCATGATTGTACAGGCAAGTGGTTTGTGGGGACAGCGTGTGCCGTTTCCTCTCAGGAGTGAGCAATCTCCTTAATACTGTTGACAATTCCAGAGTCAAATTTAAATAGCCGTTGAACTGCTGTTAAACTGATATTAGTACCTGGATATTTAGATAGAGAAGTTTGAGAGCTTTGGGCTCCGGGTTTTATTTTAAATACAGTGATTTAACTATATTATGTTTAGTTGGTTTTTAATGCTGATTTTTTTTTTCCCAGAGGCAAGATGAGCTACCACTCGCAACCTCCAGGATCTCAGACACCACCACCATATCTTACAGAACAAAAAATAGCTGAAATGCAGGAGGGCTTTAATTTAAAGAACCTAGAAGAAGAAAACAGCAACACTCTTCAAGGTAGGACTGTTACTGTAATACACTACCATTAATTATAGAGTGGTTTGAGTTGAAAGGGACATAAAAGATCATCTCATTCCACTACCCTGCCATGGAGAAGGACACCTTACACCAGATGAGGGTGCTCCAGCCTGGCTTTGAACACCTCCAGGGATGGGGCATCCACAGCTTCTCTGGCCAACCTGTTCCAGTGCCTCACCACCCCACAGAAAAGAATTTTTTCCTAATACCTAATCTAAACCTACCTAGGTAAACTTACCTATGCTCAGGTTCAAGGTTTTCAGGTCCTAGCAGTCTTAGAGAATTGTGCTCTATTCTCCCCTCTTATGTGGGAGTGCTGTCTGTCTGTGGCAGGACAAAGCTGTGTCCTCTCAGGGTGGGCATTACTCCTGGTGCTGTCTGACAAGGACATAACACATATTTATTATGTTTTTTGCCAGCTTTAAAATACCCCAGTCCAGCAAGCAGCATTACTTTCCAGTCTGCTGGCATGACAAATGGGACAATAGAGGAAAATAAAGTGATAGATGAAGGATTAGAGTGGAAGAACAGGGGAAGAACTGAGGAGGAGGAGGAGGAAGAAGAGGAAGAAGAAGATGAGGAGGAGGAGGAATTCACAGAAAGCGATGATGATCAAGATGATGTGAAAGAAGATGATGATGTCAAAGAGGTAAATGAAAGTTTCTACCTGTTTAGATCCTGACACCAAGTACCCAGTCAGTGGCCTGCTGTGAAGTGAGGCACTGTGGAGACATCAGGTGTCATCAAAAAGCCTCTCTCCCCAAGGTAAAGGTTGGGCCATTTTCCTTCATTAAGGAAACAGTATTGTTCTAAGTGACTGCCTCAGCAGTGTGTTTCTCACCAGCTATCCAGGGGGACATCCACACTCATCAGCTCTGCACTGTTTCATTTGCATGGCAATTACATTAGTGATGTTTGAATAACACACGTCTGATCTCTTTGACTTGCAGGAAAGCAGAGTTCAGGTCACCAGGAAGGCAAAGCTTGGAAAACAACAAACACCCCGTGCAAATTCAGAAGAGCAGATGGCAGGTCTGTATTAAGAACCCTGGCTTGAAAGATGGGCTCTGGTACTTCAGCACTTGCATTGGTTTCACTAACACATGATTTTCTCTTCTCAGAAGGTGAACATTCCACTTCCCTGTCCTTCAGCTTAGATAAGCCAGCAGAGGAAGATGATGCCTACGACTTTAATACAGACTATGTGTAACAATCAGGTGTGAAGGCACTTTGGGAGAGTCATTACTGGCTTTCAGAACAGCCATGAAGACTCGTGTTGCAGCAGAAGCTGGAGGAATGCTGCATACCAGAGCTGCTGCAGAGACTCACAATTGTTGCTGTGTCAAATAATGTATATAATGGTGCACCTCCTGTGATGGTTCCAGACTTTACACAGGTCTGGGAAACTGACTGTTTATCAGCTTTAAGTCATGAAGTTTATTTCCTGTATTGAAGTCTATTTTAAAAAATTCCTAATATGCTGAGTTAGTCTGTTCACTTTGTCTTATGAAAAAATGTTTCAAAAGGATAAATGCTTCGTATTTTTCATTGCAAAGCAATGGTTAAATGTTTAATTTTAGTCACATTCAAGCAATTCGATTTCAAGGTAAGTTTTCATCCTGGCATAAAATTTAGTTGCTTCTCCTAGAGGATTACTAAGACTGTGCCCTTATAGTGTGACTTCAGCCAGTAACTTTTCATGATATTTTGACAAAACTTGTAGAACTTCAGTATGTAAAGGGTGGCTAAAAAATACTCCTTATTTCAGCTAAACATAACATACTTTAAGCACTGCTTTCCATTCTGAACCTTCACTGGGAAAGGTAACAGATTACATTACCAATCCTTCACTGGGGAACAAGGTACTTGTTCTTACAGTGCTCTTGAACAAAAGTTACTTCCTGGTGACACCTGTCCTACCAGGCCAACAACTTCTAAATATAAAGCATTTACTTTGCCCTGTGCAGTCAGGCTGTGTTACTGTGCTCAGCCTGTAGCAGAACTAAAAGCACGTTCATAGTCAGGAAGGAGCCCCTTTCCTCTCCTGTCCTGTATGTCAGACCATGCAGCACTCAGCTGTCCTTGCATGAACACAAAACCTTCTGTCTAAACATCTTACACAGAGAGCTTCAGTTCTAACCTCTGTTAAAATGGAATAGTCAGCACAGTAGCTGCTGGGATGTATCAGCTAACAACTGCTCCTCAGACTTCCCAGTACAACAATAAAAAGCCAATCCAAACCAATTGCCTGCAGCACAGGCAGCCATTTACATGTTACAATTAGCTTTATTATTGAACAGAGTTTCATCCACATCTTTACAAAAATGTTTTAGTGTTCACTGGCAGTTAAAACCACTTTGCATAGTGAAATAATACTTGAAAAATTCATCTTTCAAAAAAGATTCAATTTCACAGAATTCTCCAAGAAGGATTTCCACAGAAATAGCTGGGAGATTTCATGCATGAAAGGGTTGCTGAGGGAAACTGCCCTGATTGCCTGCTCCACAGACAGTAGCTTTGCTAGTGGTTGAGTCACAGTCATCTGAAAATGACTGCATGTCACAGTCAGCTGCATGGCCAAGTTTCAAGGGAGTGTTGTAAAGTTCAAGAATGTAATCTGGCAAAAGGAATTAAGCACAGAAAATTCAAAAGCAATCCTTATTAATTGCCAAGTTATGCTTTGTTCACGCCACGGCTACAGCAGATAAAACCATTCAGTTTAATCCAATTCATTCATATTTAAAAAGTTTTTCCGTCTTTCCTTGAAGTGTTTGGGTTCTGTGAGAGATGGGATCCTGACCTCAGCATAAGGCCAGTGGCAGCAAACAAAGGTGCCATACCTTGCACTATTACATCATCCACATAGATGACCACCTCTGCATGAGATACCAAGCTGGGCAAGTAGAATCTTGCAAAGGTGAACTGTATGAATAGGAAAGCAAGAGAAGTGAAGAATTAAATGAAAAATTGTCCCGATGAATGTGACATTGACTGATTTTTATGGCACTTCTCTATGGCTCTAATGTCCAAGACAACTTCTATTAATGAAGTGAAACAGGCAGTAGTATCCTACAAATGATTGTCAGGATATGGTGTTCAGGAGATTTAAACAAATAGCATTATACACTCTCAAAACCACTAAATTCTCTACATAGAATATAACAGAGTATCAGCCGAGGTGCCATTGCATGAAGGATATCACAGAAGTGGAAAATAAGGTATTAACATCATTATAAAAGAGGGTAAAAATACAACACTGATGCAAATCTGGTAAGAAATTCAAACATGCTTGTTCATTACTTAAGGGTAAAGTTGACTGTGAAATCAGAATAAGAGCTGTGTAAGAGTGTGAAGGAGCTCTCAGGTAACACACAGAACATGCAAAACTCCATAAAGGGTGGCAGACTCGGGCAATCTCCCTACTAAGACAGCACGGGCTGTGCTGTGAGCACTGCACGTGTCAGAGCCCACCCCCTTCCCTGCATTTGTCCCCCAGGAGAGAACAACCAACCCACGGGTGTGGGGAGAGCCACGGCTGTGAGTTCATCCTGGCACCGGGCTTTTCTCTCTGTTACTTGTCAGCACGGCTTGTACTCTTTTATACGCTTTTATACTCCTGTATATTCGGTACCCCAAAACCCTCTAAGTAAAAGAACTCTTCTCTACTTTAGCCACATAAAGTTGTCTTGGAAAGTTTTTTCTCCCCTCCTTAAGGCAACACTATTTCCAATTGAAAAAATTATGTTATATTCATAGGTGTTTTTTCATCCCTTTGCTCAGCCTGTAAATATATAGCAGTCAGGTGCTGCATTTGTATTGTGTTGTGATTCATTGTGTTAATGCATTGTATCGGGCTGTAATTTATTGTATTGTGTTGTATGTCTTTGTATTGTAATATTGCAGTAGTTCAAAAGAAGACATNCAGGATTAGTTTCCTATCTACTCTCTAGCACCCCTCCCACCTGGCAGTGGGACACAGAGAGCCAGCTCGAGCTCCCCCGTGCCCCCCGCACTGCCCACCCCCATGGCATTTATAGCACCCATAGCGCCCCCATGGGCCTCCTG
>WBMV01000062.1:0-26080 GCA_013396655.1 Campylorhamphus procurvoides
AGGATGAGGATGGTCACCTGACATCCTCATGTGACTGACAGGCCTGTAGTTTCTGGGGTTCTCCTTCTTCCCCTTGAAAATTGGGACAATGTTCACCAGCTTCTGGATTCCCAAGACCACTCAAAAATCATTGAGAGAAGTTGTCTGATGACATCAGATAGCCCTTTGAGGATTCTGGGATGAATCCCAGCAGGCCACATATATTTGTAAGGATCCATCTGCAGCAGCAGATCCTGCACAAGTTCAGGGTTGACTGGGACTTGATCATTCTCACACCCATGGTCCTCCAGCTCAGGGTACTGAGACCCCTTTGATCCATCATCCATGCTGAAGACAAAGACAAAGAAAGGGTTAAACACCCCTGCCTTGTCTCTGTCCCCGTTTGTGAGCTATAACAGACCTGTAAAAGGCTGATGATATTTCTATACTGCCCCTTGCCATTAATGTATTTGAAAAAACTCTTTTATTGTCCCTCACTTTTCTGCCCAGTTGCAACTCCAATTGAGCTTTGGCTGTACGAGTTTTCCTCCTTGAGTGGGAAGCAGCATCTCCCTGTTCTTCCCATGTCACTAGACCTTGTTTCCACTGGCATATACACCCTCCTTTTTTACCTTATTTCCAAGAGAAGGTCCCTGTTCAGCCACACTGGCCTTCTGCTTCACCTGCTTGACTTCTAACATTTGGATATTGCCTGCTCCTGTGTGCTTAGGAGGTCATGTTTGAAAAGTGATCAGCACTGATGGACCCCAGCACCTCCAGAAACAGTTTTACAGGGAACTTACTAATTCCCCAAGCAGCCTGAAGTCTGCTCTCCTCATGTCCAGAGCTCAGGTTTTGCTGGTATTTTTCCTCCTGTCAACAGAGATTTTAAACTCCATTTCTTTGTGNCTCAAAGAATAGTTCGTTGGCATCATTGTTCCATTTGAGAGGTCTGTAGCAGGGTCCCACAGTAACAGGCACATTATTTGTTTGTCCTTCATTCTCACCCAGAGGGTCTCAGCTGTGCCATTTCCAGCTATGAGCTCCACACACAGCCTTTCTATCCCTTACAGTGTCACCCGCCCACCTCTTCTGCCCTGCCCATCCCTCCTGAAGAGCCTGTAACCCTGCAACGGGCACTCCAGTCACAGGTTTCATCACACCAGGTTTCACTTATGACAAAGATGTCAAATCTCTGGGACTGGGCCAAAGCTTCCAGTTCCTCTTGTTTGTTCTTCATGTTGTATGCATCAGTTCAGAAACATTTCAGGTGTGGCAGATTGTAGCCAACACCTTGTGAGGCACATTGAGGGGTCCCATAGTGCTGGTTTTCTCAACTTTTGGAACACCATCCCATTGTTCATCATTGGTGGGCCTGGTTTTGTCTGTTTCCTCCTTCCAAGCCAGTTTAAATCTCTGTCAACCCCACCAGCTCCTGGGCTAGAACTCTTTTTTTGCCTCTGAGATTATATCAGATGATAGAATCAATTAATAAAAAAATAGACTGTCAGGAGCAATGACCCTCTCCTTTTTTATTCTTTCCAGTAAAAATATGTTAGGCCCAAGAACTTCTCAGATGCGTATTGACATCTTGAAGGGTTGTGTTTTTACATATTCTTGACTAAAAATACTGAATTACACTGATCATCAGATTTCCCATGTGTATGTGCCAATGAGCCTGTATGTAGAGTTTACTCACTCCTTCATGCTTTATTTCTTAGCTTGTGAGTTTGAGACTTCCAAAACAGGTTCTTGCAATATATTGTTTGCCTGCTCCTGTTAGAAGTTCCCTTAATATCTCACATATGAGAAAGCAGCTTTTATTTGTTCTAATGATGCTGTAACTTCTACTATGCATAAGTTTTCTAAAAATAGGACTTTAGGTTTTTTAATTCAAACTAATGTAATGGTAAGTTGAAGATACAAATTTTCCATGTGTACTATAGTTCCCCACAGAGGCTACCAGTAAGTGTTTAAGTGCTTTTAATCTCCTGGCTGTACTTCCTTATCAGCTTCAGATGTCTGCGAATAGAGAGGGAAAAGTCAGTATCACATTCCATGGAAGAGCAGTGAGACCTTGAAATATGATACAGGATTAATTCATAAGATGGAAATCTATGATATATGTCTGCAAATTCAAACACTGTGTGACTTTCTAGTAGGCAGGGCCATTAGCATCTTTTCTGGGTACATGATGAAACTACAAATGTACAGACCACTAAATTTCATCTTCAAATGCATTGCAACACCCACTATTATGTTTCAACTTTCGTGTTTCCTTCTTGGCTAAAACACATGGTCAGTGCTGAGCAACACACTGCACAGCACACTTTCCAGGCCAGACTGAATTGCTGTAGTTGCTTTCTCTGACTGGCCTGACCTCGGGCATGAGTGGATACTGAGCAAATGTCAAGCCCAAATGTTGCAATTAAACTGTAACATCTATTTTTGAAAGATAATTATGTTGGCATTTAAAAGTTTCAGATGATAGCTGTTGGCTATTTTTCATCATAGCTTTTCTGATCTTGATTTCAGCAGTTCTCATTCTGCTTGCTGTATTGGCAGAGTGAGCTCTCAGACATGGTTACTCTTTAGGCAGGAGCATTACCTTTTTTTTGTTCTTCTCTCCCTTTCTGCCCAGGATCCAAGATTAATGTAAAATGGTAGATCCAGCCACTTTATTTTTTGTTGTTGTTATTTTTAAAATTGAATGTTTCATAATTTTCCTATCATTTCAGTTTATTTGTATGAATCTGAAAGAGTTTAGCTCTGATTTTTCAAGACAGAGAGGGAAATAATTTTTGGTGGTTTTGGTTTTTGCGTGTTATAAATCTGTGATTTTTTTCTGTGCTCTTTTTTTCGAAAAATATAATTCTAAAAATACATCAACTTTTAGCATTTACCTTTGTTCCATGGTGTAAAGCTTTTCTGATCATCACATCTACCCTTCAGCTGATGCCGGTATTACTTCATACTGGTGAGAATCACCTAGCTTAAGAAATAAGACTGGTCTTACTATTTTCTTAGTATGACCACTTCCTAACTCTCTTTTCTCCCGGCTATCAAGTGGAAATCTTATTATTCCTGGGATTTGACTGAAAAAGGAGAGGCACATGCTAGGGAGAAGGTGTACAAACCATAAAATGTCAGTAGATGGGCTTTCTTGTTTGTGCACAAAATTGACCATGGTGTGATTATTCATCTGATTCTCTGTCTATATAAAGAAGAAAAAAAGTTCAGCATTTATGCCATGTAGTTGCTTTTTTAGTATATATATTCAAGCAAACACGGACAATTTTTCTCCTCAACTCAGATTGGTAGCTTATTAAATAGCCTTTGTGTAGTCAAAAGGAACAAGAGATGATAATGTGTATAGGGCACGATAGGCAGTTTCAGCACAAGTGATGGCAATGACAAAATCTTAACGTCAGTATTGCAGAGTAATACTGCCATGTTACTGATAGGAACAAAAATGAATGATGATCCCATGGCTGTAGAAACATGTAGGCTATCTGTAGCGAAAAGAGGCACATGAAAGGCAGAAGGAGGGAGGAGTTCCCCACCTTAGAGAACATGAAAAAGTCATAGTGCTTCTCAGACGTAAAATTGAGTAAACTGGAATGAAATTTTAATTGGTCATGCTTGGCAGTGAAATAGGTGAGTTTTAGGCACAGCAAGAAACAGATACAGACTGGAGTAAGCTGTTTGCTGGCAAATTTTTAGTTTTGTTTTATTTGCAAGAGCGGACTGTAAGGGGGTAGTCGTAAAGCAAGTAACTCTTACAACGAAATATAAAACCAACTGCAGAACAAAGTTAGACACTACTGTGATGTAACAACCTGAACTTTAAAAAAACAACTTTTTTCCTGTGTGTTTGGTGATGATGATCACTATCCTTTCAGGATTAAAGATGAAGCAAAATACATTATGGTGGCAAACATCAGCTTCTCCAACTAGCCTGTTTAGATGTAGTCAGCATGGCTGGGGATGATGCCAGCAGCAAAACAGCCACCACTGGCTCATGAATAAAATGTCCCAGAGTGAGTTTCAGCAGAGAGCTCCCGTGCTGAGACACCAGTTCCAACAACCCCAGAGGAAAAGCCTCAGAGTAGTCAGACATGGCAATTTTCAGACTGAAGTGAGCTACCTTAACCAAAAGGCATAGCAATGTCCAGCTGCTGCTCAGATGCATGCCAGAAAACAGCAGAGCTGTCATGTCCACAATGGAGCAAAAGGCAGAAACAGGCTTTTGCATGGTAGTGCTGCTGGGGTACTGTGCAATGCTCAGTTGAAAATTAACTTCTGTTTTCTGATGCCTAAATAACTATGCAAAAGCAAATCTCCACAGAACTGCAATTTATAAATGCTTTCGGGTAACAGTTACAGCAAATACCTGTTGTTCTGGCAGCTATAAGCAGGAGGAATCAGGGCCTCAATCTTGTGCAGAAAATACGCACTCAGTTTCAGTCACAGCAAAGAGACAAATGAAGCTAATCTCCCAAGCACTGTGCAAATGTCTCAACTTCTTTATGCATATTTCACTGACATAAAATGCCAGCCTGGCAGCAGGGTAAGTTTTAAAAATAATTTTTCCAGCATATGGTACCCACGGACACAAAGGAACATATCCATGTCAGTGGATATTCTCACTTTAGTATTTTTTATATGTGTCTAACTCAATATCCTTGTGAGAAAATTCTAGATAAGTCAGGCTCCTCTATTTTGTTGCTTCATTGTACTTTCTTGCAATTAATTTTTTTTTTGTTTTGGAGTTTTTTTTTGTTTGCTTACTAATAGTCTGGGCATCAAAGATTAGGGCCAAGAACAGAAATGCACTTAGATGCATTGCCTGTTACAGAAGACATCAAACATGAGGCATGAATACTAGCTATTTTACAGCTTTGAAAGACCAGAAAATACATTAAAAAGACTACAAGATACATTCATTTTCTTTTAGATACTAAGAATTACTGTTGTGGAATAGGGTTTTCAGTGAATTAGAGTTGGGTTCTGTGCTTAGTATGTGGTTTTATGTCAAATGTTAGTCTTACCTTCTAAGTACATTATTATGTGAGTTCTTTTCTCAAAATAAAATACTGTAAGTTACAGGTAAAAATTTGAATGGGCTTATATATGTCACATACAACTACTCTTGACTCTTAAATCATGTGTATGGAAAGTGAGACCTGTGAAGACATGGAAATCTTTCCTCTTCAGGCAGAAAGCCCCAGCCAGCCATGCCACGCAGGACAGTCTGTAACACCCGACTCGCTGTGTTTGTGCTGCTGCACTGCAGGATCCACCACTGCCTGCTGACACCTCTCTGCAGTACAGGGGCATGGAAAGTGTAGGTTTTCCAGTTATTTACGGTCCAGTTTCTGCACAGAAAGAATCAACCCAAAACTAATAAAGCCTTTGGCACTTAATGGCACACAGTAACTTAGGTGCTTGTTCATTCTTACAGAGGTGCTGTGGTTTCCTCCCACATACCTCTGTACGTAGAGGAGCCCATGCCTGCAAACTAACAGCTAACATTTTCAGTAATACAAATACCACTTCTCAAGACTTTCATCAGCTATGGAGATAAACTGTTTGGATGCAATAGTCTGCATGATACATTTTAATGCGCTATAGAACTTTTTGTTTTGTTTTGATAATATCCTTGTTTACAGTGTTATTTATGTGTCAGAAATCCTTAGGCTCCTTATGCCTCTTTCTTTAGGCTCCTTGTTTCCTCAAGCTGCCCACTTGCTCAGGCTACATTTCTGTTTAGACTTGTTTCCAGACCTTCTTCCTTCCCCATTGTGTGTGAGGAATGGACAATGTAGTACAGCTAATTCCCTCCTAGAGGAGAAAGCACAGAGACAGCAGTAGCTGCAATCACCTCCCAGCAAAGCTGTAGACAGAAAACAAAACTGTCAGCAAAAAACCCTCTGTGCCTGGAAGAGAAAGTGTATGACCAGGAATTCATCTCCACTGAGGGGCTGAGGGATTTGCCAGGTCACCCCTTCATTATGAGCTGTCTTTACTCCGAAGAAGTGAGCAACTACATGGCATGGGAAATAGATGGTGATCCTTGCCTAACTATATGCACAGTTTTAAGTTCAAAAGCTATGTCCAGAAAAGAACCACTGAGATCCTAACCAGATGCTTGCCTGATGAAGTTAAGTGGGAAACAGTCCAGCCTTCTGCATTGGGCTCTCTAATGCTATTCAGAGTAAAACTGCCACTTTGTTTGGAAAGGACTTAATTAAGGATGAAATGGGAAAAAAAAAACCCTAATAAAATGGTGTATTTTATTCAGAGAGGGCTGACTATGAAAGAGAAGTAGAATGAAACCAAAGCAGGGCAAAAGCATATGTACACAGATGTCTGTGTTTGTTACAGCCACACGTAGTGATAGCTAAATGTACACTAGCCTTCATGTCTTAGTTTTCACCTCCAAATGGACATTTAATGTTCTTACACTTTTTCCACATTCCCCAAATGCCTGACGATACTTAAGAACAAACAACTGGGCAGTTCTATTGGATTTTAGTGTGTTGATAGTCAGCTCTGGGTCACAGAATCATAGAATACACTGAGTTGGAAGGGACCCACATGGATCACTGAATCCAACTCCTGGATGGAGGCATCATTTGATGAAACATGATCTCCAGTAATGTGTTTAATTACAGAAGTTTGGAAATGCATTTTTTTGTTGTTTGCTTTTATTTACTACAATTAGATTCTACAACTCAGGAAATTTATACAGCAACAGCCACCTTGTGAAAATCAAGTAAAATGAACAGTAACACTGGTGGTTTTTTTCCTGCTAAGCTTTTGATAGGGCCTATTAAAACCTTAAAAAATTAAATGACAGTCTGTGGCTCACTTCCAGTGCTTTTTACATGATTCAGAAGGATTTAATCTAAGTCTCCTATTACCTCTTACTTCTGATGTGTTACGGTCACAGTAACTACTCAATGCCACCTTTAGCTTTCTTCCTAATTTGAAGCCTCACTGTATTTCACAACGCTTGGATTAGCAACAAAAGGCCCTAGAAGATCTGATGAAAGACCAGGACTGCTACCACTCCATTTTTTAGGGTGTTTGGTGTTCATGCTGTATTTTCTCTTCATTTTCTCACAGTTGCTATCGAGCATGATGGATCACAAAGTTGTAGGGAGGGAAACATTCAAGTTAATATTGCTGAGACAGACTGGAACAGCTGTAGCAAACAAAACAAACTACTGCTGCGCTCAATATTAAAAAAAGCGGCAAATAGATTGTTTTGAAACAAATTTGTTTGAAAAAAATTTAGTGATAATTACAAAGGTGTGGAATGTCTTAGTTGCCCTGTAGTTTTAACAGTACTATCTATGAAGAAGCTTATAATGTATTTAATTTCTGTGTGACTTATGCAAGAGTCTTATCCCGCTCTGGGTTTTTTTCTAAACATAATAGAAAAGGTAAAAAGCAAGGGGGTTTCCTTTGCAGGCCTTTGCAAAAAAACATGGGAAATGAAGCACAACTCTTTCATGAATGGGATCCTGTAATAACTACATCTGTGACTGTTACTACATTAGAAGTAATTCGTGTTCTTGGACAATTTCCTAACTCCTGCTGCATTTGAAGGAACTCGCTGAGTGACCTATAATTCAGGTTTTGACACTGTGTGCCTTTAAAGGAGAAGGTCAGAAAATGTGGTGAAGTGAAAAGGAACTGTACTCTTTGTACTGAAGTCACCATTGAGGCAGGCTCTTACTTTAGATTCTGAGCACAAGAACTTTAAAAAAATTACCACATTTAATTTTTATTGTTAGGATCCATTAACAATGTCTTTCAGTTGCTCTTCTCCCACTGAAAAAGCAGAAATGGGGTCATTCTTTTTCCCACCTTTGTAAATTCATGTTGAATCACTGTGCAATGGGAAGACTATACATACTAGAAAAAATATTTATTTTTACAAGACTACTTGATATAAAACAACAGAGTACAAAGGAAATATCTTCACATATTTTTATGTTTTAAATTATTACTCTCTGAAAGGAACAATTAAGATGTCTTTTAGAAATGTAGTGCTCCACTGATCAGGAAAGAAGAGTTACACTTGACATCACTGTGCAAAAGAAGCAGCACAGGGGTATAAAAGACACTTTCAGAAAATGGGAGGTCTGACATTTCTGGTAAAATTTAATCTAAACATGACAGAGAGAGAATGCTGATCTTTGTTTTTCCTTCAGTTCCATCCCTTCATGAGGATGATGGCAGGTCACAGATTATTTCTGCTTCTGATTAATCTCCCAAGTCCCATCCCAGCTCCTGCTAATTTTATGTGGTGCATTTTTTAATAAAACAACAGAGTTACAAATGAAATGTTAAGTACACAATACAGTTTCATCAAATTTTAGAATGTCCAAATTACTGGAGTGCATAAATTCTTCAAATTGTTCAAATCAAGAGTCCTTGACATCTGCAAACTGGAATGGTTGTTATTACCAAAGACCCAGGATAAACCCCAAATTTCTTTAATCAAAGAATCACCTAAATCCAGAGTAACATGTGCATGTGTAATTTGTTTTGTGTGCATGTGATATCAGTTACAGTATGCCTCTGGAAATACAGAAAGGTAAATATTTCTGTCAGCTGATTGTTTTAGCAGTCACATAATCTTTCCTTTGATGTCCTGGGTCAATGAAATCCTAGTACCATCGGGGTTTAGTAGAAGATTTATTAAAAGAGTTTCTCTGTGATCTTTCCTGCAACAGGAACAGCATTTAAAGTTATTACTCTGTCACAGTAAAGGAATAACTGGGTATTCTTGATTGCCCCAGCTTTCCAAATTGAGTTATTTTTCAGGTTACCAGTAGAGCATAACTGTGGTTACAGAGTTCAGAATCTCTGGTCTCTTTAGCTTCCTAGAGCTACCACAAGGTCTGGAGAAGAGAGGGAGGATCCATGGTGGAAGCATATTCTCTTGGTTATTAGCAGGTTACTCTGAAAATAATATTGGAGGCAAGTTACCACAACAATACTGTGTGATGTGCTACATATCCACATACTTTCTCGTGTTAAGTCAACAGTTCTCTAACAGTAATGAAGTAGCTTTTCCATCTTAGGCCATTTAGTGTTTAGCATCAGGATCATAACATATACTGATTCATTTTTTGAGAGAAAACAGCAACAACATTTCTTAAAGGCTCTTAAAAAAAGGTACATCTTTTTTTGCTCTAGGGCTCGACTCCTGTTCCTGCTGAACTGAGCCAGTGTGTAAAATCAGAACTGATATCAGCTCAGTAGGCACCGGAGGACGGGTCCATCCACAGCCTGGAACAACAGCAGCAGCTGTAAGTTGTTTCCGACTGGAGCTGCCACCATCTCCTGAAAATGACACACAATGCTAAACTCCAACTGCAGAGAGATCATGACAGCATCCGTTAAAGAGAAGACTATAAAACAAAGCTTTATTGACAATTTCAGGTTAAAGTCACAAACATTATTTCATCTGACCTTTAGGCAAGCATGGTAACCAAATTACTGCAGGCAATACCTTACATTTGGAGTCAGACTGAGAACTTAAGGAGTGCTGTTTGTTCTCAACTAAAAGTCTTTGTTCTGCTCTAAGGCGCCTCTGCCTCTTATCTTCCATATACTGAACCTCACACACATGCATTCACTACAAGTCTGCCCATTCAGCAGCAAGGTATCTCAGCCCGCAAACGCTCTCTGCCCTGCACAGAGTCTCCTCTCCCTTCTCTTCAGGTGCAGAACTTAGCCACTGTGAACAAAGAGGGAAACAATCACTGTTCACCAATCAGCTAAGCTCTGCACCTCGCCAGAGAGGTCTCCGTGTCAGCAGAGATTATTTTCGGAGGAGGGTCTTCTGTGATGCTCTGCTGCTTTCCTCTTTTTTGGTTTGTTTTTGGGTTTGTTTTGGTTTTTTGTTTGGTTGGTTGGTTTGTTTTGTTTCATGGATGGAGAGGATTCCACGCTGTGCACGGATCAGACAGTTATGGTGAGTTTCATGCTAGCAGCTGCGGTCATGGCTGTGTGGTAATCCCTGGCAATGTGATTTTAATCTTAAGTCACAAATCATCATGCCAGGAACCCAAACAGCCACAACATTAAAAGAAAATTGAGCAATCACACAGAGTATTGTACTCAGTATATTTAGACTTTATGTTATAGCTCACCATGCACTTCTGGTCTATCTGGAAAGTCAAAGAGGGAATTCTAGACTATTGCTAACACATACATACCATGTAATTTTCCTGTACTAGGTACTTACCATCAGAAGCTTGTAGAAATTTTATTATTGAAGGAACTATAAGAAGACAGTTCCTAGTACAGTAGTACCAGAACAAACTGCATCTCCATGTTTCTGGCCTTCAGAAGGGGGTCTTCACTAGAAGACATCTAGCAGATTAAGAATTGTTGAACGTAACTCAGATTCCTGTGAGCCCTTCATAACTGGGAGTACATATACCTATTTTAAAAGGTGGCCCCCCCACCACATAAATGATATCCTGGCACTCTACAGCCTGATCCACCTTTCCCAAAAGAGTTTTCTTGTCAGGTGCAGTTCTTGTCTATACAGAAGAACAATGTGGCGTTTCACAAAAAAACTTGCACTTGCTTTCATATAACCTATCATTTGCTGTATTTCATATAAATATAGCAAACACCACAAAATCAAATGAAACTGACTGTCAAATACTGCTTGAGCAGGAGAAAAGTGATATTTCTGCTTGGTACCAATTAGATGATGATAATCATTTTGCTAAATTAGATGCCTGAATTTTGATACTGTAAATTAACCATAAAGTTATGTGAACAACCAAGGCAATCAGTCTGTAGGTGAGTTATATCATTAATCAAAAATCTGAGATATGCTGTAGTGGAAGAAAACTTCATACCTATCTTAATTGCTTATATGTTAAACATGCATGTGCTGACGCTGTAAGGCTGCCTGCAACTACTCCAAGAGGCTGAGAAGTGGAAAGTATCTTTGCAAATAACCAGTTTATAGCCTATGGCAATCTTTATTCCATGAATACATTTTGCAATTCTGTTTCTTCCCTGGGAATTTCTCCCCATCAATTTTGTAAACAAGCTAGCTTCTTCATGTTAAGGCTACTCTTCTTACCTCGTAATCATTCTTCAAAATCCTCACTATCCTTAGCACAAAAAAATTTGAATTATCAGCTTGTTCTCAGTTCATTCAGATTTGCTTCCAAGCTGACAGCTTCCTATTCCCATTGTGGGATCAACTGTTTTCAAAGACTGTGCTGCCCATCAAATAAACATGCAGCTCCATTAAACAGAAAGGCTCCTTGCACAATTGCAATTTCTGTAAGCACAGGTAAGAATACAGAATGGGAAACAACTGCAGGCAGAGCTGGCCTTCTTTGGCCATTTGTGCTTAGAGTTGCCCCTTGTATAGCTCATTACAAGGTTTACAACAAAGCCATTCCCCATGTTCTCCAGCTAGTGCCTACATGCATGTAACTCACTGCTCCTGCAGCTGGGCTTTAAAAAAAAGGACAAAAAACCCCAACAAACCAAACCAAGAAGATACTTAACAAGAGTTACTTCTCAACCTAAGTAGCCACAAACTGCATGGTATGTCAAAGTTTACCATGTTTAGTGAGCTCCACATATGTTTTCTGTATGAAGCAAAATCAGTGTTTAGATTAAAACGAAAAATCACCTCCTCAGAATAACATCTCTGCCACCACTTTGGCCGAGGACAAATCCATATGTTCTTGTGCTGAAGCAAAGCATTTACGTGCAAGTTCTTGTTGTTTCGCATCTTCATTCACCATTAATTCACCGTAGAGATACACACCCATAGCCTGAAAGAGGAACATAACACACAGGCATCCTACCAACAGTAACGACTAGTTAGTAGTTCCATTGACCTCCTAAGACTCATTTAAACTAAAATTGAAAAGAAAAAGACAATCCACAACACAGAAAACACCATATACACTAATACACCTATTCTCCCCCCCAAAAGGAGTTTTCCCCAGACCCTTCTAGCCTAAAGATGGTTGTCTACATGCTATGTTGAGTGTGTAAAACCAGATTATTAATATGAGTTCTATGTTATTTCCTAGAAAAAAATCTCACTTCACTTTCCTTGCCACTTTTCAAGTTGAATACTGTTTGTTTTTTTATCCACAACCTGAATTTTTTCCAAATGTCCCTTAAGAAAGCAGTTTGTCCTTCCTTCAACAGCATGTACATTTTCTTTCCGATTAGGATATTTACACAGACATCCATGAACAAAGACTGAAGCAGTGCACTGTAAAATGCCCATTTGGCAACTTAGTAACTGGGCATGAATTGAGTCTGATCA
The DNA here is from genome assembly GCA_013396655.1 of Campylorhamphus procurvoides. Lineage (NCBI taxonomy): Eukaryota > Metazoa > Chordata > Aves > Passeriformes > Dendrocolaptidae > Campylorhamphus > Campylorhamphus procurvoides. Next base: position 12,323 of record WBMV01000062.1, read on the forward strand.
GGTCTGTGTTTCAGATTTCTCTTTACATCTGAGATACAGCTGAACATGCACAGATTCTGGTTTGGTAGGAAGGCAGGCTTTCCTAAGTACTTCTTCTAGACATCACAGCTATAAAAAAATGGTAATGAGGCACCTGGGGATGAGATATGGGCCCTTTTGGCCAATGCCAGCAAACTGGCTAACTTAGCAGGAAATATACTGGGGATTGCCATTTTTTTCCAATGATACAATTTTTTTCAGCTAATTACAGGAATTCAGTAAGTGTTAAGATGCACTTACCAAAACAGGATTACACATGACAAAATATTACCAGCTTAACGTGTTGACTTTTATGGTTATACCTATTGTTTAGACTTGCAGGAGAGGAAAAATTTGGATATTATTAAAAAAAGCACAATTTTTAATGCTATTTCTGACAGGTTGTAGCATTGTCTGGTAAGCCTTAAAAAACTAGCTTCAGCAAGAATGGAAATTTAAAGCTTAACAACGACTGAAGTTAAGTCTCAGAGTAGCAGAAACCTGCCAGACTCCTTGCCAATACCCTGAGTGTGCTCTCTGACATCCAGAGGACAAAGAACTCAGATTTCCAAGGTTTGCAGTTGCATCAGGGTCTGGCAGCCACACCATGCAGAGGCCTTGGAGCTGGGCTCCAGTCACTTTCATTGATAATTTAAAATGTTGGAACTTTGTTACAAATACGAATTACCTGCTCTACCCATTGCTAATAATTTACACCCAGGCCTAAAATTTAACATTCTATAAACTGTTGTGTTGTAGACCTGAAAAGGCTTTAAACTGTCACATTTGCCCAGACATTTAAGGAAGCTATCTTTCATGATCAGTAAAGACATGCAAGTTCTCTGAGTAGTAATCAGTCCAGAAGCTGGTTGTGCCATAAACTCTATGCCTGCTTAATTAATTGAAATTAAGATTACACTAAAAAGTTGCAAAAATTATTTCCCTACACCACCTAAAATGTCTTTGGCACAATATCTATTTCAGACATAATGCAATTCTGTATGGTTTTATCAACTCAAGGATTTCCTGGGCCCCCATGCCAAGGGTTCTGCTGGTAGTTATCTATCCTTTCATAAAATAAAAATATGCACAATATATATGACTCCTTATGAAATAATGGTTTTTTACATCTTTCTGTTCTTTTTCCTTTTAATAAAGAGCTTGTCAAGAACTCTAGGGCCTTTTACTGGCTAAGATATAAATATGAGTTATACTACAGAGCTAGAAGAAAGAGCATGACAGACTGCAATAATTAAATTGTGCTGGGTTTCTTGAAAGCACAAAATTCTCACTGCTGTAAATGGCTTTGCTCATTGTCAGCATAAAGACATTAGTATCTTGTCTAGACTCTGACATATCTTGCACTATTTTGTATTTTTTACATAAATTTTTAAAAGAAATTAACATTCATCCTAGACAGTCAGTCTCAACTTTATAGACTTCATAGTAAATAAAAATAAAATTGAAATAGAAAACACAAGGCAGAGATACATTTAGAACTGTAAGTTCATAATGGCCTAAATAAAAGGCCATTTTAAGGACATCATTTATGGCCAGCCTTTAAGGCCTTCAGAATCTTCTTGTAGCATTTCCCTACCCATGCAGAGGCCAGCATTGCTCTGGATGTATACTGTTGTGCCATGCTTCTTCTGGCTGTCATCTTCTAGACCAAAGTCATCACAGCACTGACTGCTTTGCACACAGCTCATGCCTACATGCACTGACATTCACAGCCAGACTTGCCTTCACCATCCTGCAAAAGGAACCAATGCTGAGAAGTATCTTCCTAACATCATTGCTACCTCTGGCTTGCATAAAGTGGAAGGAGAGGACGGATTACATCCTATTTTACCACTTGACACAAGATTAGCATGCCAAGTTGGGGTTGAATAACCCTACCCTAGGTGGTTTCCTTAAACTACAATGTTTAAGGGGCAGAAGAGGCAAAAACTGAATACACACCAAGCTTTTGACAAATTGCAGCAAGAAAATATATGAAAATATTTTTTTAGTTTCAGAGTGTCAAAAAGTTGATTGTTTTCAATACACTAGTTTAAATGTAACTCACCTGATCTTCTCTGAGAAATCTCTCTACATCTCCATACCCAGGCACATACTTGTGTTTAATGACAAGTTCACACCACCGATGACGAACCTTTGGGAAGAAAAAAAAAAACAAACAAGAAATTATATTCTATCTGCGTGAATGCTGAGAAACATCTGTTACCAATTTGGCTTTTTCATCCTTGTTGGGTTTGGGGTTTTTCGCAGGTTGGTGTTTGTTTTTTTTCCCCCTGAGAGCCTGTCAAATCAGTCAGCTGGGCAGAGGAGCAGTGCTCTGCACTCCTCAGCCTGGGCTTTGGAAATCCAGAATGCCCAAAGACAAACTCCAAATTCTATGTTAGTAAACTAACCTAATCCAGGCACTGATGTGTAGCATCTTCACTGCCACTGTTTTCAGTCTTGACTTTCTTTCCTTTAAGTTAGCCTAGTGGTTATCTCTTTTATACTGTTGGAAGATGGGGGCATGAAGGGTGGCAGGGAGCAGAGATTACAACTGCAAAGGTCTGGAAAAGCCAGAAAATGTAACTGATAATTTCCCTGATGTAGTTGTATAATACAAGCAATTAAAAAGGCTTAAATATAATTTTGTACCAATATTAAATCCATGCCAAAAGGATAAAAGCTAGACATAAACCGACGAAACAAGGAGCTTTCAGTTAAATGAAACTTTTGCTACTGTATCTTTGCCAGTAATAGATTTTAAGCACCTTGTAAAGCCTATAATATCTATCTGTATTTAAGAAGCCACTGTGCTAGTCTACCATTGACATACACATTTAAAAACAGTTGCTGACATACTGTAATGAAATTTTCAGGCAAATCAAAACTGAACAATGTTTTTTATTTAAGCAGTATGAGACACAGGTGTCTTTGTGTTGCTGTCTTTACATTTCTGACTTTGTTCTTAGCTACCCTTGTGGCCCAAGTGTCACCTTCCTCTCCAGCAAGGCTTACCCAGTTGTAGGCAGCGATCAGACTAACATTTTATGTTCCATTAGTGGTTCAGCACTGATATTAAAGGAAAACAGATAGGCAGAGTAACTCCAAATCCTTCTGTTACAGATTTTGCTTTTACAACCTTTCAAAAGTCAGGGCACCTAATAATAACCACCTTTCATGGTAAGAATAAAACATTAGCAGTTCTAATATTTTTGAAAACTGAGTCCAAATTGTGCATACATCAAGTAAGTGAACATGAACCTTTTTCTCAATGACAGATTTACTGATAACATTGAGAATGGGAGCCAGAAAGGGAGGTGGGGTGAAAAGGCACACTTACATATATTCTTGCTTTTGGAAATAAAGTGTTTGAAAATAATTTCTTTTTCATCCTAGTTCTTGACAACTTTACATCTCAGGAAAAAAATTCACAGACTTTTGTAATTAGATGTGAATCCGACTGGCATAATTATCAAGTGACACATGCTCACAGTCCTCCTTGTGTACTTGAGATCTGTTTTCCAGCTGACCTTATACAATAGAGTTTGAACTCATTTGAAGAATGAAATAAAAAGCTGTGGGGCTTGGAAGCTGAGTGGATTTTGCACTCACTGCATGTAAGATACTGAATAATTAGAGCGTAGTGCATGGTAAGGAATAACTGCTGTCACTTAAAGCTTTTTGATGACAAAATAACAGCTTTTATGATTCCTGCTAGTGGAACCAGAGCTAAATTTACAAAAGAAATAGCTTTCCAAGTGTCAAGTCACTTTGCCGTAGATGCCCATATTCACAATGTAGACTTTCAAAACCTTACCCAGCTGCTGCTTCTCCCTGGAGACCCTAAATGTTTCACCAGTAAACATCTTCCCAGCAATCCAGCTTTGTTACAGGGTGTTTCTCACAGCACTATCTCCATGCCTGGACAAAACTATTCAGATTCAAAACTTAACCATACACCTCTACCATCTCTAGGGTGAGTTAACCAAACAGAATATAAACACATTTAAAAGACTGTAGACGTATTTTACTTTGCACATTTTGCCATATATTAAAAAAGCCTTCTGTGATCACTGCTCTTCTACATCTCATGGTCCAGCATTTATAGCACTTACCCACGAGGCAAGCAACCATGTTCAGTTTCTGTGGCTGCTCAGGATCTCAAACTGTGCCTTTAGTGAGGATATTTCAACAGCAGATTATAAAGTATTGTGGAATGAGGCTCCTGGTGGAGCTGTTTTTTGTCCCTGAAGTTATTAAAATATTTTGATCCTAAAGGAGGTGTCACAAGACTTTAGGACCTAAATTTCTGAGTACTCTTGATAAATAGGGACAGTGTACAAGCCAGCTTGCCACAAGAATGCCTTTTTTGGTGCAGCCCTCATACCTGCATGAACAGCAGAACAGAAGTTCTCTGTGTGAAGCCCTTCACGTGGTATTTCTTCCACACATACCAATGTCATGTATGACTGACTTTTATTTGCATCATGGCCTCATCATCTGAATCCCAATGACTTCGGAAAACATGGAACTAAGCTGTGCCTGTTCCCTTAACTGTTCTCTCCTCCTTCCGTCTTTGGCAACCAATCTCCTTTCAAATAGTTAGAATGAGAAATATTTATTTGCTGGGTGAGAACACACTTTCCTTTATCTCTTTTGTCTTTTTCTTTCCCAGGAAGACTACAAATCCCGGCACATTTCCAGACTTTAAATTTTGGCACTTCGCCAGCTGGGACAGGAGCAGCATATCTGTTACTCTCAGATTACACATTTGTCTCCCAGCCCTCCAAAATCCCCCAATGCTCCTGCGGCAGAGCAAGCTGCAGGAGAACCAACTGCTGCTGAAGGGCCCATGAAGCTACCAGGTCAGCCCACCCTGCAGGCTCTCCTACGGCTTGTATGGGACCTCAGAAAGCAGTGCACAGAAATCAAGGCTGGCTCCAAGTGCAAGAGTGGTAGGGGGTACCCTGCATAATGTGGACTGAATTTATATATTGGTTATGCTTCTGTCCCCTATGCCACATGGTGTGTAACAGCTACATAACCCAAACCACAGCTAAAGCAAACACATTCATTTCTCAGATACATGCACCATAAAGAAGCAATTTTACTAAGATACTCCATGCCCTAGGCTGATTCCACAAACATAAGACTGTTAGTCACATAAGATTAGAGTGGAAAAAAAAAAAAATCAATTCCCAGCGTCTCACCCAATGCTTGGAGCAGCAGAAGTAAAACGGGACCCATAGCTTCACAGCCTAATGAATGAGTCATGTGAACATGCACTTTTAACAAAACAGTTTCAAAAGGAAATTTTGAAAACTATGTAGCTTGTGGTAGAACTGAGCTAACCATACTGCATCCAGTGCATACTCTTCTTGGCTTTCCTTTTCCACCCAGGAGCAAGTACTCGGTGGCAAAAATAAGAATTCATTAGTCCGCTCCCAGTTTTCTCTCTGCTCTTCTACACAATTCAGAGATGCACACCATATGTCATTTTGGCTGGTTATACCATAAACAATATAAACTAAACCTGAAAAGTAATTTACAGCAATCCATCCTGTTACTGCTGGCAAAAAGCACAGAGGACTTTTCTGGATCTGAAATAACACCTTCTTTTGTCCAATCACCCACACGCTCTTACTGATTTGGCAGCTGCAAGGACCAACATACCAAAGTTGAAAACGCAATTTACTTTGTCAGCCTGCAGTACTGGGCTGAGAGCTGTCCTTCCAGGGACATGACTGATGGCTTACACTCCCAAGGATGGGGAAAAGTGGGGCACGACGGTGATGGAGGCCTGCTGAGACCTAAGGTTTCCTGTGGATGGATCCTCATAGCTTGGAAATTGGTTTTTCCCTCCCAACCTGCTTTTGGAGATGGTGTAAACATTTCCATTGCCAGCTTTTTAAGCTAAATAAAGTTTGTTATTGTGAGTTCTTCAAGACACTACTCATATTAGTAGTACATTTCTGAGGCACAGTGCAGTGGCATGAAGACATTGAGACACTATCCCAGGTATGATATTTGATTTTCAAAAATATCAACCATATTGAGATCTAACTATTAGCTAGCACCTAGATGGAATGTCTCGAAAGGATGCTACTGTCAGATAGCAAAGTCCCAAATTTAGGAGAAGCATCTTATGCAAATAGTTCCAGTGGTCTCATAGTATTTTTTAACTTCATGTGAAGAAAAATACAAAGCATTGCACAATATTATTTGTAACTCAAACATTACTTGTATTTTGACAGTGCAAGGGAAGATATCGAGAAACTAAAATTATGCTTAGTTTGTTTCCAGATAATGCAAGCTGTTGCATGAGATTATTTAAGGCAAATGAATACTTAAATAAAACTGTCTAACTTTTTTTAAAAAACCCAAGATGTCTGTCAAGGAAAGTGAGGAAATCTTCCTGGACTAGAGAAAGGACTCCCCTCTCCTTGAACCACCACAACTTTTGAAACTAAGAGGCTTCCAGCAAAAAACGCAGAAAGAGGATAACTGGTTTTTATTACAAATACACAGAAAGAAAAGAAAGAGAACTTTTATTTTTTATTTTTTTTTATTAACTTATAGGAGCACTGTGCAGCTATAAGGTGCCTAGTCCTGTCTGGACCTCATGCCAGGGAATTTTTGCTGTAGGGAATAGGGAAATTAATGAAGACAAAGACTAGTTAAAACAAAGACTTTGCCTGCCGTGTGGCAGCCTCTGTGTGCAGGGGGATCTGCCCTCTTGTACAGGTGGGGGGCCCCTGGACAGGTCTGGGGGTACATCACAACCAAGCAAGAGGAGGGTAACACCCCCTTCCTTATTACCTAAGGCAGAGAAACAACCTTTTAAGGCAAAAATAGCATTTAATGAATATGTATAAGTTGACATAAAAAGGGTGGGGCTTTGTAACCAAAGGAAAGTACAAAAGTGTGATTTTTCAAATAGGCAGCATGCTTCCAGACCCGTGTGGCCCGCAGCATCCAGCGTGTGCTGCAAGTAAACTTTCCCCAATACTTCCTTTGTTTCACAGGTTTTTACTGCCTTTCTAAATTTAATAAATGAGATTTTTCTCACACATAGGACGCTACTGCCATTCTGAGCTGGAGAAAGCACATCCAAAGTGAGATGGCACTTTTTTCCAAGAAAAGCATGTGTGCCAGACCTGGCCCCTGAACCAGAGAGGAAAAGCAATCATCAAGAAAAAAAATAACAGAACTAGCCAGCCCCTTTTCTTCCTTCTCTCTTTCCCACTCCCTCTTGCTGATGTCTCAGACAAAGGTACCAGGGAAAGAACTGGGCCTGCCCCACTGCCTCAGGGCACAGGCAAAAGAAACAAAGGAAAGTCTCACCTTTGCAGAAAAAGCTATTAGTTTTTCAGTGGAGAAGCCATCAGAATCCAACCCAGAAAACAATGAACTCCTGGTGTTTGCTTATCTCTCCCTATTACAGAATTGTCTTCCCCATACCTAGGTATGTGTCAGTGTGAAAAATTCAATCGGAAGTTTGAACATATAACACAAATATAGTAATAATCCAGCTCTAAGGCAGTCCTTTGTTTCAGCAAGCTGGGCCAAGACTTTTTGAGAAATGGTACTTGAAGCTGACCGACTAAACCCATCTAAGGTATCAAATGCATGGCTTGACTTTCAATAGAAAATTTCCCAGTGACCTACATACCTGAGAAACAGTAGCTTTGAGCTATTTTCAACACATCTCAAATTAATGAGATCCTAATTTGTCCTGACTCTGGGGATAAATTCCTTTGCCTAATCCATATTATTTTCCCCTGCTCCACACAATCACAGATTCATAGACTGACTTGTGTTGAAAGGGACCTTAAAGACCACCTAGTTCCCTGCTGTGGGCAGGGACACCATCCACTAGACCAGGTTGCTCCAAGCCCCATCCAACCTGGCCTTGAACATTTCCCATAACTTCTCTGGGCAACCTGTTCCAGTGTCCCACCACCCTTACATTGAAGAATTTTTTCCAAACATCTAAACTGACGCTACTCTCTTTCAGTTTGAAGCCATTCCCCCTTGTCCTGTCAGCGTATGCGCCATTGTGAAAAGTCTCCATCTTTCTTGTAGGCTCCCTTCTGGTACTGGAAGGCTGCTATTGAGTCACCTTGAAGTCTTCTCTTTTCCAACTGAACAATTCCAATTCTCTCAGCCTTTTCTCACAGGAGAGGTGATTCATCCCTCTGATCACCTTGCTGGCCCTTCTCTGGATTAACTACAAGAGGTCGATGTTCTTCCTCTGCTGGGGATCCCACAGGTAGGTGCACCAGGTGGAGTCTCACCAGAGTAAAGAAGCAGAATCACTCCCCTGAACAAGCAGACAAACCTAAAACAAACATCCTCATAGAAAGCTTTATATGCTACACTGTGATGATCTAGTTTGCTCATGTTCTCAATCATACATATGCAAGAAAAAAATTAATAGTTTACTTCTGAGGTCTACCAGTAAGATCTGGAAAACAAGCAATTTAAACCATGCCTTTGTTAAAGGGAGGAAAAAAAGCTAGACTTTACTAAGCCTCTGGTCTGCAGAATGGGACAGTAGCTTCAGGGAAAATGAGTACATTTTGCTAATGGTTGGATCCAGTTTAAAAGGCGTCATGAGACAACAACTCTAAATCACTGAACAAAACAAACATGCTAAGAGATCTTAGAAAATGGGGTACACTGAAACAGAGGAAGGGCTACTGTACAACAAAATGAAACCTTTAGGTAAAGGTATGAGGCATATGTGATTTCTATAAAACACACGTTCAGACTCTATTGAAAAAATTATTTGAACACCGTGACTCTTAAATGTTAATTAAAAAGCCTCAGAGGTCAGACTCCAGTCTAATTCATAGAGATAAAAATACAGAGAACATTTTCAAGTAACCAGGCTATGCTACTACAGACTACTTTAATTAACAATAAGGAAGCTGGTATCTCCAGAGCACCGGAATATTGTTCTTTCCATCTGAAAGCATTTATCTCCAGTCTCTTCCTATCTATACACAAACTGTATTCAAATATAAGATCATTTTCCTACACAATTAAGGAGCAATACCACATGCTACAGGACAATATTTGGACTAAAAAGCATGGTTTACAGGTACTTGACATGGAAGAATTACAGTTTAAGAATTGCCAATTCTACAGTGCATTTAATGACTTTTTTGCCCCCTCTACCTTAGTTGAAATAGTTACTCCTTAATACACCAGCCACACTACACCATAAACTTTTTGTTCTATAAAATTTCAAATGGGCACTCTTACCTTTCATGCCACAGTCTACTCCTGCTTCATCATGTGAATTTGATTTCATTGCCACTTGCTCAAGTAAGGGATGCTGAAACAGCTCACAAGGAGCAATGAAACAGCCATGTGTGTGTTACAACTGTGTTGACAGAGCATCAGTTTGGCAATCTGAAAAAGTGTACTCAATAGCCAAAAATCTACTGGATGCAAGCAGAATACTTGTATATACTGTGTATGCCATGGGTTTGTCAGAAGACTGAGCAAAGAAGCTGTCTATCAGCTTAAATTAGTTGTATTTTGGACCAAAAACCCCTTGGTCCTCCAAAAGAGGACTTTTCATAGACCTTTCGGGTCTTGTAGCACTTGCTCTGACAGTAATTCAGAGCCAAAGAAACCAGGGGCTAAAAACAACATCACAGCACCAGGCATCTTTGATGGAAACTTTTCTTCTTGAGACCCTCACAGCATCAAGGTTTGGTTAATGCTGCTTCCTACACTGCAATGCTCTTTCTTGGTTAAACACTTAATTTTCTAGAGCCATGGTCCAAATGATGATCACACTTTGAATTTAAAAAATGCCTTTTGGTAGCCTTACTCATGCTGCATTTTATTTTGAGAACCTGGGGGACCTACTATTGAGTAGCTGGACCTGAGGCAGATTGAGTTCCCTGAGCACCATGGTGCCCTGCATTGGACATCACTGGTTGTACAGGCAGGCCTGTGTCAATTCCTGCCACCCTGGACAACCTCTTTTCCCTCTGTGCATCACAGCATAAGTTTCTTAGCCCACTGGCAACCCAGCAAAATGGAACATGGCCATTCAGGAAACCCTAAGGCAGTAATGGGCTGGTTAATCAAAATTTTTGTCAGGAGCTAATTGTCTTTCTGCAGAGAACTTTGTAGAGGACTAATAATTTAAAACCTGGAGTATGAACTGGTCACTAGAAGGTCACTTAAAACATAATTTTAGTGGAATACCACACTTCAGATTTTGGTAATATTGGTAGCAATATTCTAGTTCCTCAATTCATTTTACTCCTTTTGATTTGTATTTCTACACAGATCAAGCAATTGTTTACTATGAGGGCTGCTGGTAATAGGGGAGGAGGACTTGCAGGCCTCACCTCTCCTTTTTCCACTCAACAGCACTGATGAAGAGCTGTGGATAGAGCTCATACAGTAACTGCCTCTTATTTAGTAAGAGAAAAGAAAGATGTTTTAAAATCAAGCTTTAGAACGGTAAATTCTGTTGCTTGTTCAACATCAGACTGTGGTACAGCTGTCAGTATTTGAACCTGTACCTGTGCAAGTGTGCCAGTGTGTCAGACAGCATGCTCCCACAGTTGGGCAAGCCTCAAGCAGCAACAGGTGTCTGATTATCCTTCTTACCTTTACAGAAGTGATTTATTTAATGTATTTCCTTCCCATTCGTTCTCCTTCCCTCCAACCACATGCTCCTGTTTTAGTATTCACCTAGTTCTACATAATGCAACGGAGCCTGACTTTTAAAAGGTTTCTGTAGTACCACAGCCTGGTTCAAGAGCACCTAGTCAGCTCCTACAGACCATAAACATGACTCCACTTCCACCTGCAAATAAAATGTGTACCCTTCCCACAGCCAGTGTGAAGGTTCTTTCCTACATATGCATAGAGAAGCCTGGGAATCTCAAAACATGCTGCTTCAGAAAGGCATAGCAACCAAAGGACAGCATTTCAGGAAAAGACTCATTCTTCGCAGTGAGGCAGATGCTGAGACGTTGTTTGGAGAAGACAAATGCCCTATTTTTCCCCACCTCAGGTTCACACACAGAGAGCTCCCAATTACAGACCAGACAGTCTTCTCCCTATGTGGGCCCCATCTGTGATCAATGACAGCTGTGTTGGTAGAAGAAAAATTTTCCAAAGAAGTCAGAAAAGGCAAGAGACTAAGAAACCATGTCTAATCCCTTTTCAAAGGTGGCACAAGACATGTCTCTTCTCTGATGTCAAAGCTCTCACTGTGAATAAGTGGCATGGTTGGGATGCCTAGTTCTGTAATCTCCATGCTCTTCAGCTCTGCGCCTCCTTGCCCTGTCTAACAGGAGATGGATACACAACAGGACCTGGTCTCCTGCTTTTGTTCTTTTACAGCAGACCAACAAAGTGATGACAGGGCAATGACCTACAGAACACTTAGATGGGAAGGGGGCCACCAGCATCAAGGTAGTGTGACAGCTTCAACAGCACTGTCTGGAAGAGCACTTTCCTGTGGTGCCTGAAGGCTTTTCTCACCACGCCTATTTGTACTGCCACCATCTCCATGCTGGGGAGAGCAGCTCCTATATCATTGTGCATGTGAAGTAAGGAAATGTTTCACACAGTATGTGAACTCACTTAATTTGAAAAACAAAGGCTTTTAAAAATAAGCCTTAATTAAAAACATAAATACACCAGTTATACTGGAACCAAATGCCTCCCTTTTCCCCTGCCTTTTCAATATTGCCTGCTCAGCATGCTGGAGCATCAGTGCCACTCACAGCCTGCAGCAAAATGAAGATAGCAGAAAAGATGTTATGATCTGCCTTTTCAACAATTTCACTAGAGATGTGTGCTGAGCTTGCTTTGCTGTGGTGCTGCTGGCTCTGAGGAGCAGGACTGCCTTGTGGCTGGCAGCAGAAGAAATGCTTGTGCCACCTCACAAACCTCTCTGCACTGGAAGGGCTGGCATCCCAGTGGGACTGCACCACAGCATGGCAGGTCTCAGCCCTGTTGCTCCCAGCATTAGCCCTACGCATGCACCCAACCCTACAGCACCCCCTGCCTTCCTTGTCCCTGCTGAAGGGCTGGCAGGGTGCTCTTGAGGCTTTGCTCTCAACTGCTCTCCATCATCACTTATCTCTTCTCCCAGCTGGGTGCTGTGGTGAGGATGGTAGCACATGTGAAATCACAGGCTGAGGGTGATTAAGGACAGGGTTCTGGGGGGGGCCAGGAGATCATGCACCTCAGAGGGAGGGAAAGGAAGAGCAGGTCCCAGCCTTAGGTACAACCAACACCAGAGAAGCACTACAGGGACAAGCCTCATACCTTCAGGAAGGTAAGCTTGGCTTTGGCATATGTATATATCCCAACTGACACTTTAGCCAAAATGCATCACCACAACTGACTCCCCATCTCATACACATATTCACATTCCCTCTGACACCCTACTGAAACACAATGGCTAGAATTTGATGGAACCACAGAACGGTTTCCGTTGGAAGAGACCTTGAAGATAATCCAGTACCAACTCTCTAACCATGGACAGAGACACCTTTCACCAGACCAAGTTGCTTAGAGCTCCATGCAACTTGGGCTTTGAACACTTCCAGGGATGGGGCATTCACAAAATTTTTTGGGCAACTTGTACTAGAGTCTCACCACCCTCACAGTCAAAAATTTCATCCTAGTAGCTAATTTAAACTTACACTCTTTCAGTTTGAAGCCACTGTCCCCTGTCCTATCCTAACAACATCTCTGGAATCAGGAGAAATATTTTTTTATATCAACATAGCAAGCGATTCAATTACTTCCCATGACCACTGTCTCTCACGGCTGTCTCTGGACAGAGTCTGCTTACAATTTTTACCCATGCAGTGTCTGCATATGTGTTTCAACACAAGTTATTTATATACATGCACATAAAAGTATGCTAGGCTTATAAAACCATACATTACAGTGGGAAAGAGCATATAAACACATCAGATGCAGAAATCCAACTCTGAAGAGTCTGAGATCAAGCACAGAAACTGTCTGTTACCAATTATTATTAAATTATAACTCCTGTTCAGCAAAAGGAAAGGCTGCTGTAAGAATTAAGGCAACAGTAAGCTATCCCCTTTGCTTATGCCCCTCTCTCCATTCCTCTACTTCTATCTTCTCCCTCTTGTAATTACAGGCAGAAAAAGTGTTTTCTTTTTATCTTTGGTCTCCCACAGTGACTGTGGTCAAAACATTTGTTATTTCCAGGCAAGATTACTGTCATAGACAGAATCTGGAGCTCCATATGAAAATAAGACTCAAATTCCAAGCAGTGAACAATGTGGTTGCCTGGTTTTTCCACAGCTTAGGTCACAGCCAGCCTACTCAGCCCATAGTCACATTGTTCTAATTTCACATAGTTTAAAACCTGACTTCCACTTTTCAAAACAATTAAACACAAGATTTTGCTTTCAAAGCAAAAGACCTTTCAATATCACATGCACACACCCTTCCCCAAACGCCAGGAAAAAATTTGTAAGAGAGAAATATATTGATTTTATAAACTAAGAAGGAATATGCTCATTCCTGCAATCAGAACATCCAGACTTTATTCTATGTTTCACATTTTAAAGTCATTCACTCCTCTTCTTTTATTCCTTGATGCCAGAATACAGTGACTGTTGTTGCTTAGGACGATGCTTACACCATGTAGAACACAGCAAAATTCCTCTCCAGGACACTGCAACTGCAAATGGCACTGAGCTGAAA